>OVAF01000739.1:3469-32591 GCA_900406245.1 Odontarrhena argentea
TAGACTAGGTGGGTGGAATAGCATGAACTTTGTGCAGTTCCACCCACCTTTGTATCTATCTTGAAACTGAGATTATTTTTTTGGTTTTCGAAAACTTGGGTTTTTGGGAAAGGAGTTTACCAGGAGACCATAAGTGAACATGTTGAAACCACTGTTTCCGAGTGAAGCGGCGGCGAGTTCGAAGCTACCGACATGACCGGCGAAGATACGAGTGAGAATAGACATACCATTGTTGATGACGTATACAAAGATGGCCGGAGCAGCTAACTGGAACAGAAACTTCAACTCTATCATCATCGCCAAGTAAATCCGCCTGTAATAAGGCAAATCTCGATCTGTTAACACTGTCTCTAGTCGATAATCGATGAACGATTTCGAAGATTCAAGCAATGGACGGTGCAGATTTTCTAACGATTCTGAATTCATTTTTTTTTTTTTTTACGAATCTTTCGATGTAATCGAAATCTCTTGCTTCTCTCTCTCTAGTTGTGTTTTCTTTCTTCTTTATTTTTTTCTGTGTATTTCTCTGTGACTCTCTGCAACTTTGGAAGAAGTTTTATAATGTGGATTTTGCCGTGTATGCTGACGGAAATTATATTATTTTATTTGTATTGACTACAATGTTGATTTTTTTTATATTTTTTAAATTAGAAATAATTGAAACGAGGAAAGGTTGTGTTGCCTTCTGAACGAGGCCAGTGCACACACATAATATGTGTCCGACCAAAACCCTGAATATGTTATTGGTAACAACCATTTTTTAATCATTAATTTCTTTGCTCATTTCTAGTATTAAATAGTTTTTTCCGTTTAACAATGAAAATTCAGTTCCCATTTCTAAATTTGAGAATTTATAGACATTTTTTCAATTAGTAGAAGTTTTTCTTTACACATTTACGTAGACGGAAAAGTTTCGGAATCATATTATTATTTGACAAGTGATTTTGCTAAAGAATGGTGACATGAAATGTTGACATTGTTTTTTTTTTTTAATTGTGTCATGGCCATTTTGATCAATTTAATTAGAAGAAGTTTTACATCAAAATCTTTTTCCCTAATTTTTAAGGATTTTTTTATTTTTTTAAAAAATAATTGTTATTTATTAATTCGGATTTTACACATAATCATTTCCTATTCAATCATAATTTATAAGACTAATGGTTTGTGAAAGAGAAGTGGTAAATGAGGTGGTGGCAAAGCTGATAGCAGAGCGGTAGCATTAAGTAGCAGAAGTTATATGCTGCAGAAGGTGTATGCTGTGATTAGTTATATATGAATTGTTTGATTGACACGACAATGAGTAGATACATAAAAAATACTAAAATATATAACATTTAATGAAATGAAAACTTTTATGGAAGTGGATTAATTCGTTTTAGGAAATAAAATATCTCTGCAAGAATATTATTGTAATTAAAATCTTTATAATATAGAAGGGTTACCATTCTCAACTAGATACGAGAAGCTGACATGTGGCACATCAATTTTAAATTATTTGTTTGTTAGTCCCTCTATTTACTTCATTATTATTTTTACTCATTAACTTAAAAATATATGAACAATTCCTTAAAACTTATATTACGAGAAGCTCACATGTGGCACATTAATTTTAAATTATTTGTTTGTTAGTCCCTCTATTTACTTCATTATTGTTTTTACTCATCAACTTAAAAATATATGAACAATTCCTTAAAACTTATATTACGAGAAGCTCACATGTGTCACATCAATTTTAAATTATTTGTTTGTTAGTCCCTCTATTTACTTCATTATTGTTTTTACTCATTAACTTAAAAATATATGAACAATTTCTTAAAACTTATATTACAATACAAATTATACATAATTTCTACAGCTCATAAGAGATTTAATCAAATATTACTATGATTTTTTTATAAATCATGCGAAAAAATTATTTCAATAAAAGCTAAAAATAATAAGAAAATAATTTAGTATTGATATTTTACATATATTTTAAAAATTATCAAAATATTTTTCCCATGAACCTTTCTTAAAAATGTTATCCACGAAATAATAAAAACATTGTGATTGTACACTAGCTTTAGACACTGTAGAGGCATTTATAAACATTCACAGCCACTTTCTAATTTACTTGTTCTTTGACACGACAGTTTTTTTAAAAGCTACAAAAGCGCTTTTATTATTTTACAGCCAAAATTCCCTACAGCCGCACCCAACTAAAAAAAAGTCTACATCCAAAGTTATGGCTGAGAAAAATACCCAGAAGCGAAGAACCGAACTGAATCCAAACCGAAACCAACTAAATATCCGAATGGGTCCTAAAGTCATATACCCGAAGAACCGGAACATAATCCGAACTGAACCGAGAACCGAATGGGTGCCCGAAATATCCGATATACAATTATATATTAAAAATATTAACTATATATAAAGATTTTATACCCACTTATCTATAATTACAATTATGAATCCGATAATATAAATTTATTTTCTACCAAAATAAATGTAATATCCAAAATAACCAAAATATCAAAAAGTTAATATGTATATTTTTAAAAAATTAATTAAATTTTATTTAAATTTAACAAAAATTAAATTATTTGTTTGTTAGTCCCTCTATTTACTTCATTATTGTTTTTACTCATTAACTTAAAAATATATGAACAATTCCTTAAAACTTATATTACAATACAAATTATACATAATTTCTACAGCTCATAAGAGATTTAATCAAATATTACTATGATTTTTTATAAATCATGCGAAAAAATTATTCAATAAAAGCTAAAAATAATTTAGTATTGATATTTTACATATTTTTAAAAAATTATCAAAATATTTTTCCCATGAACCTTTCTTAAAAATGTTTATCCACGAAATAATAAAAAAAATTGCGATTGTACACTGGCTTTAGACACTATAGAGGCATTTATAAACATTCACAGCCACTTTCTAATTTACTTGTTCTTTGACACGACAGTTTATTAAAAAGCTACAAAAACGCTTTTATTATTTTGCAGCCAAAATTCCCTACAGCCGCAACCAACTAAAAAAAAGTCTACATCCAAAGTTAGGGCTGAGATAAATACCCAGAGCCGAAGAACCGAACTGAACCCAAACCGAAACCAACTAAATACCCGAATAGGTCCTAAAGTCATATACCCGAAGAACCGGAACATAATCCGAACCGAACCGAGAACCGAATGGGTGCCCGAAATATCCGATATACAATTATATATTAAAAATATTAACTATATATAAAGATTTTATACCCACTTATCTATAATTACAATTATAAATCCGATAATATAAATTTATTTTCTACCAAAATAAATGTAATATCCAAAATAACCAAAATATCAAAAAGTTAATATGTATATTTAAAAAAAAATAATTAAATTTTATTTAAATTTAACAAAAATTTATAAAAATTATGATCATTTGGATACCTGGAACCAAACCGAACCCGAATCCGAACTGAAAATTAGAAATACCAGATTGGGTCTTAAATCTCTAGAACCAAAAACCCAAAACCCAAATGGAACCAACCCAAACCCGACCCGAATACCCATACGCCCACCCCCTAGCCACAGTCCTTACCGTCCGTACTGATCAGTAATATCTTGTTACAAACCTATATTAAAAATGTCAATTTTTAATTTTATAATCTCATCCACGCAACGCGTGGACTTTCCCTAGTTTTTTAATGTTAAATGCTCTTCTAAAAGCTTCAATAATGAGCATTATGGAATTGAGCATCTAGAATAATTTAATGCTCTCTTAAATGGTTTAAGTATAAAAGGTGATTGGATACCCAAAAAGCTTTAAGCTCACCTAAATGCTTTGCCAATCGAACCATTATTTTGGTTCCAAATAATGACCATGAAAATTAAAAAGAATGAGGAGGAGCATTAAATTCCTCTCCATTCCTAAAAAATTCCACCATTTTCTAGGAACTTAAATGAGGAGGAACATTCAATTTCTCTCCATTCCTTCAAATTTACACCATTTGTTAAGAATTTTTTGTTCAAATGATTATTCTTCATTCCTCTTCATTCCTCGTCCTGCAGAGAATTATAGAACAAAAATATTCCTCATCTAATTTGAGAAGAAATAAAAGGAACCAATTTCTTTTACAAATTCTTTTCATTCCTCAAATTCTATTCTTTTTCATTCCTTTCATATTTTTTCTCTATCATTCCTTTTGTTCCTATAGTGGTCACCAGTTAGAGCCAAATGTGTTGAAAGTTATCAACATTGTTGATAAAAATAAAGGAGAACACGTGTTAACATATAAATGGTTAAAACATTTTATTTTGATAAATAAAAATAAATTATATGCTGAAAACACACTGACTGGTCGTTGTGATTCTGTATTTTTTTTCCACTCAATTATTCAACATCAATTATCTCATAATAATTATATATATGTATATAAATATTTTTATATCAAAATTCATCATTTTGCATTCTTTATAATTAGAGACTTGTTTCATTTAATTTGGACACAAAAAAAAAAAAAATTCATCTATATAGACCAAATACGGACCAAATTTATCGACTATATCGACCAACTACATAAACAACTATATGAGCCGACTATATAAACCAACTATATAGACCAAAATTCATCATTTGATCGACTATATGGATCAATTATATAGACCAACTATATGGGCCGACTATATGAAACAACTATATAGTTCAAAATTCATCATTTGCTCGACTATGTGGACCAACTATATGAACCGACTATATGGACCAAATATATAGACCAACTATATAGTGGGGGTAGAGGTTTGTAATTTTCATAAACAAAACCATTGTAGAGTGTAAAATTTATATGGGTGTTGAATTATGATGTGGAAGAGAGAAGATGATGTGGAGTGTTTAAAGATAAAAAGTGGGTGTTGCAACATTAAAACCATTGTACATAGTCTAAACAATATGATTTAATATGGTATATTCATATTATAAAAAATTTGATACACATTATAACAAATTATTTCATTACATATATCATGTAACCAATTATTACTCAATATATATATATATATATATATATATATATATATATCAATGTAAAACCAATATATTCATGGAACAATATTAGTTAATCCACATTATATAATTTGATTTCGTTATATATATATATATATCAATGATGCAATCATAATTTATAAATACTCCAATTTTATATGTTATATTCATATTATAAAATTTGATCTACATTATAACTATTATATCATTACATATATATTATGTAACCAATTATAACCCAAAACGTATATTTCAATGTAAAACCAAAATATTCAAGGAACAATATTAATTGATCCACATTACATAAATTTGTACATTTATTTCCAATATATCATACATCATAATAGTATGTTTACTATAATGTCAGTTTTATTATTTTTTATCATCCACAAGTTTTATAATCACAAAATCACCAAGATTTTGTATTTAAATTTCATATCTTACTATCAATCAAAGATTCAAAGATATATTTGGTTCCTTAACTTTAGGTGATGAATTTATTCAAATTTTAATCTATATTTTAAAATCAAAACTAATATTTTTAAATTCCTGAAAATTAAGAACTGCATTTACTCCAACTTTCCTAAACATCTTACAAAAAATATTTTCTGAATTTTCGGGCAAATTGCCCAAAATATTAATCATTAGGTTAAAACTTTCACCTATAAAATAGTGAAATCATATTTTGTAATATGTAAAACTATAAAAATGAAAAAAAAAAATACATACTGTGAATATCAAAATTTACCGCTTGTCGGTATACAAACCAAAAAGGCAAAAATCATGTGCATAATATCATTTATCATACCATTTAAAGTTTCAAACCATGAGGAGCTCAATTCAGGTTTTAATCAGTTAAGGATATGAGAAGGTTAATATAAATTATGCTATTATGCTTTTAAACACCTCATACCATTTAAACTGAGCTTAAATTATAAGGGAAAGTTCAGAAATACCCACATTCTCATACTCATAATCACCCTTTATAGTTTTCAAGTTAGTGCAATTTTTTTTTTTTTTTTTAAGATGGTTAGTAGAATTTCCAAGTTATTCCTATGATACATTCGACAATGATACTAATGATCCTTGTCATGCTTTAGTTGTGACAACGTATTTTCCTGCTACTACACTACAAAATTGGCCAGTGTTGTTATGTGGTGACATCTAATATCTACAATTATAGATTTCTCGCGCATACGCTTTTATTAGTTTCTAATTCTTTCAAAAAAGTACCCCAAAGTTCTTCTACATTTTAAAAGAATTTATTTTATTTTGAGTTCTAAAATATTTTACAGTTTTGTTAATTTTTGATTAGAAGCATGTTGATGCGAAAAACCCCCACAATCAAGAATTCATAGATATGTATGTTTCTTTGAATAACAAGTGATTTATTTTAAATTATGACACTACAAGAAAAGTGGGTATATTAATTTAAAAAAATGAATATTTCTGATTATGGGTATGGGAATATGGGTATTTCTGAATTTTCTCTTTTTTTTTTTTACCATCTAGTATTGAAAATATTAGGTTTTGATTGAAAGCGTTTTGAACCAAATTACAAAAAAACATGTATCACACTATTTTTTGAATTTATTTTTTGGAATTTTGTTTGTTATTTCATAATTTTAGAACTTTTTCACATTTTATTTTCTTTACAAATTTCAAAGTTAAAAAAAATTAAGCTTGAAATTATTATTTATTTTTCTTTTGATTCTTTGGTATTTAAGTTTTTAGGATTTTACAAAATATTTTTATTTTAAATTCAAAAACTAAATTTATCATTTATTTTATGTCTTAATTTGGTGGTTATTATTATCGCTAAAATTTTAGAATTTTTTAGAATTTTTTCTGATTTTTCCGATTTTTTATTTAATTTTTTGGATTTTTTGAAATTTTTTATTATAATGTTAATATTTTATTATGAAAAATAATAAATTAACGGAATCGTTAACGTCCGTTAAGTCCAAGATGAAAATCGGCATAATACCAAAAATTCAAGTACATTAATTTGGATAACAAAATTAGTTTAGAGAGAAATAAGGACACCTCAAAAAATAAAGGATTTTTTTGTAAATTTAAATTAAGTTGGAGGATTTCTTAAGTAATTCTCTTTTATTTTATTTGGGGAAAAGAAAGTTATATTTTCCCTCTGTTATCTTTATTATTTCGGTCGCGCTTTCCAAAACAATTACTAATCTGAATATATATTTATTTTGTAAATTATACGTAGCAAACTAGGGAGCAGCAACACATAAAGTAGTGAGGCAGCAACCCCACAACAGTCTCTTCAACTTTACCAAGAAACGATAATTCTCGTTCAAGTTGAGATATTCTAATATTTCAATAAGAAAGCTCTCTGTTAACAACAAGCAAAGTTCCAAAAAAAAGAAAAAAGTTGATTTCTCAAATTCAAGTAATTAAGAGTACTTACTTACAAGATTTCGAAGCTGAAAACGGACTGCGGCTCTAGCTTTTTGTTGTAGAAATCGGACTATAGAATAACTACGATAAGCTATATTTTTCCAGTTTTCGTTTTATGTACTAATCAATAATCAAGGAGTAACCTTATGGTCGATATTTAATATAATCACCACTACACAATATATAAGAGATTTCACATTTCGACTAGAATCAAGTAAGACTCATGAATTGAAAATGGTGATTCATGTCTAATATCCATAAGATTCTAGAAACGTACCCTTAATTCCTAGTATTATTATATTCACATGGGACCATTACAATGATACTGAATCTGGTATCATAAATAGAAATATTGAATTAATATCCACAACCACAAATGCATAACTAGCAATATATTTTCTTGTTTTTATATACTTTGTTTGGTATGTCTCAAGAAATTACTAGAAAAAGGGGACGTGACAACTATTTGGTAAGCTAAAGGATTTAGTATATCAACCGATGAATGTTTTAAGATAGAGTAACGTGTCACTGTATTGTTCGATCTTTGATCATTTGGTTGCATATGTCTACTTGCGTACCTAAAGACAAGTGTTCGTAGTGATGTATTATGGCAAAAAGTTATCAATTACCTAGATATCACATATATATGATTACAAACTTATAAAGTAATTTATATGGTGGAATGCAATGACACGTATAAAGTATAACCTCAACTCGTGCCTAACTCTTTGATCGATATAATCGATCCCTATATTACTTAAATAATACAAAGTTATAAAGTAATTAAAGGGTACTGCAGTGCATAACACGTATAAAGTGTATAAGTGTATATAATATTGATCTTATATGGCTTTCTTCAATTTTTTTAAGATATAATATATATATACAAACGACTAAGATCGAACATATTGGGTCTTAAATGGTAACAATTTTTTTAAGGTATACTGTATGGCTTTTATATTGAAGATAATATATACAAACGACTAAGTCATTGAACATATTTGGGTCTTAGTAACAACTTTTTTAAAAAAAATTGTAGAGTCTAGATGGTTTTTTTGGTGGCTTTTGTTTGAATCAGGCTGAATAATGTGATGTTAATTAGTAACAATTGAATCTGGATGCATCTGATTTTTTTTTTTTTAATGAATTAAATAAAAAAGGGTGAACGTTTACAAAATTTGAAGTTATAGTATTTAATAAATCTATTACGTTTTTGGTCAAAATAAATTTATAGACATTAGTTATCAAAATTAATGATAAATTGTTTACTTTCCATAAAAGTTTTATTTATAGTTTAGAACTTTTTTACTAACAAATTATATAATTAAAATTAGATATTGATAGCTTTAATAATAATTTAATAAGTTAAGTATGAGAGAAAAAAATTACATATAAAAAGATTACGTTAAAGTATTCATAACTACACGAAAACACGAACCTTATTTTAATCCTTATTGTTATTATATGTAATATCCATATTTTTCCCATATTATTTAACGTTTTTTAAATATGTATTTTATTTATCTCTTAAATATCGTTATGTGGCTATAATCTCTTATACAAAGTGGATAAAGTTAATATTGAAATAAATATTAAATTTAGCTGAATTAGACGAATTTCTTTTGGATAAAGATTGAATTTCATTGATTGTTTTATACGGTAAATGGTATTAGCTGAATCTAATTGAATTTGACAGAATGTTTGTAGAATATATTACTATTTATGCTTATTGTAAGACTATATTTTTTTCGTCAACCATATAATATATAAACCGAAAAGATGTATAGCATATAGATATAATATTGCTTTTTTGGATATATATATATATATATTTGAATAATGTTAAAAATGTTTACAAAATTAGATGAAACATTATAAACAAAAATATATAAAAGGCATTATCGGCAAAAAGAAAGAATTGGGACAACAATGACACTTAAGCACAAAAGTAAAGAAGAAGAGTCCTAGTTAGTTTAGTTACTTTACGGGACCATGTACTTCTAGTAAGAATGTCATGTCACGTGCCACAGTAAACGCACACTAAACTCGTGCTGCTAATCACATTCACGGTCAACGCGTGGTAACCGCAAACGCGGTAGTTTTTTGTTTTTCAAACGCGGTAGTTTCATAAACGCCAAACTAGAAAAAAAACACAAATCCAGCTTAAACAAAAGCTTATGATTATAAATTATGGTTTTCATTGCGTTTTGTTGAAGGCTTGAAGCTATACGTGAACATAATAATACATTATGTTTATTTTCTGTTGCGGGTACAAAAGATCCACCAAACTAATCAGGTCAAAATAGTAAACCTAAAATTGTGGATTGTGTACTGATTTTATTTTAATGTTTGTACACACATTTGTACGAAGTAGTCTCTATGGTTATGGTTCAAAAAAAAAGGCTCAAATCAATAATTTTACATTTAGATTTAGTATTGCATATATTTAAGTTTTATTTTATCCATGCATCTCACTAATTTCAAAGAATAAGTATAAAGAGAGTCTCTTTATTTTCTTGTATAAATATAGCATAATCTTTCAAAAATATAAAATTACGGTTGAAATATGTGTGTGACCTATAATTTGTTATTACGTGCAAAAGATAACTCATTAGCTTTTTAGGCATGCAACGTAAATTATATGTCAATTCATGTTTTTTTTTTTTTTTGTTGAATTTATAGGTCAAGTGTTTCTTTCGGTGTGGACTCAACTTAAGGCCCCCAAAATACATCATTATCTATTACGAGTTTTTTATTTATTTAAATGACTACAACATCTCATGTTTTATTCTCGGTATATTTTTGACAGGGAATTTGAATAGACTGATACTATAGCAGAACAGAATAATAATATTTGGAGGAGAATTTGAATTGTCATCTTCACGATTGCTATTCTGTATTGACTATTGACATCTCATATTCATATTAATTTCCGTCCACAATGATTGCCTAAGCTGCAAAAATAAGGCTAGTGTCATGCAAAAGTCCACCATTTTGACTATTAGTCTATTACTTAGTAATAGTATATATATATATATATATATATATATATATATATATATATATATTGTAACTACATGCAAGTATGCAACATTTTATTGACTTCCTCTGAATTTCTCACATTGAAAAACCTTATTTCATTATTCACATAATCATATGATTTGAGGAGGGCATGCAGCCAAAGCCCATCAAATTTGATTTGTTAATTATTAGAAAAGTTGGTCTTAAAACCATCAAGATAAAAAATATATAAGTATGTAGAAACCTTTTCAAACTTTTTAAATTATTTGGATTTAAAGAATGAGAGTCTATGCTCATAACTCATAAGACTTTTCATCAAAATTAAAATCTGTTTTAATAATTTTAAATTCAGAGCGCCAAGACTCCTCATTTTGTAGATGAGTTTGCTAGTTGTCCAAGAAGTACATATGTAAAATTTATACATCAACTAGGATCAAATTGATTATATGGTAAGTATAGAAGCTTTAAAAATTCTAATGTTTAACATTCATTAATTACCACTCTCGATTTTTGTTTTTCTATGTGCATCATCAGCAATTTCGAGATTGAAAATGGTGATATACATAAAAAAGTATTTTAATTTTTGCAAAAATATACATAAATTGGTGATATTTTTGTATATTTATTAATCGGTAATTTTTCTTTGCTTGTAATATTTAAAAACATATAATATTTAATTTATCCTTAATATATATATGTAAATGTCTAAAAATATTATTATTTTTGAACGGACGGAATATCATTTTTGTCAGTTCGGAAATATTTGTTTTAGTTGAACAATTAGACACGCAATAAACCAAGATACACAACTCGAGTGACTAAACGTGTATACTTTTACTTTCCATATACAGTATATGTTTGACAGGCTTATTGAAGTTCGCTAACAAGCATGTGATCAAGCGAATCTCTTCACACTACAAATTTAGTTATCCAAAGTCAATTATACTAAACTATGTCACTTTGATCAAGCATATAGGTTTAATATACATATGTCACTTTGATTTATTCAAACAAGCTGACTAGTAAACATTTGATACGATCAAGAGTCTTAAAAAAGATACATGGATTCATCATAAAAGATTATAACTAAAACTATAATTTTTTCATAAATAACATTAGACATACATTAAAGAAAGATTATAACCATTATCATTAGTACATAGAAACAATAATAATTATTCACCTAATTAATTGCTATGTATGGACAATATTTTAATGATTTGGAAGTTAGAGACCAAATTTACGGACTACTGGTATTGGTGTATAGTTTGTAAAATATTTATGCTTTTAGGTTTTTCTTTATTTACTTAATGTAATGATGATGTTGAGTAATATTATGCAATATTTTGTTTACATTAGATCATTTTTACTCTATGGTACTGTATTAAATTTGTTTAATGTAAAGAGATAACGGACGACACCGGAGACAGAATCTCATGCATGCCACATGGTCCCATGGACCATTACGTTTTCTTTTTCCCTAGGGCCATCACGTCTGTACTCTCTCAATATATTGTAAAACAGTTTCATAAACTAAATCCAAACTGGCTTCCTACTATCTAGAGTTCATATAAATAGATTCTAAAATATCATTTTCGATGGACCATATTCAAAACTATTATTCACTTTTTTTTTCCAAAAATATCAGTTTTTAGATTATAGTTGTTTAGGATTCTAGATTTTGAGTTTAAGATAAAAACTTTTTTAGTTTAGTATTTAGAGTTTAATAACTATTTGGGTTTAAGGTTTAAGATTTTATAATTTTTAGGGATTTTAGAGTCAAAACATTTTTTAGGATTTATGATTTATGATTTTAGCTAGAGCATAAACCCTAAAACATCATAATTTTTTTTAAAAATATTAAAAATGATAGTTTCATATAAAATTAATATATTTGAAAAATAGATCTTAAAAATGTATGATTTTTAAAAAGCTAGGAAGCACAAAAGCTTTTCTCTAGATCGGATTTCCGCTTCCGAATTGAAATAAGAATTACAAATTGTATTTCGGAAATAGTAGTTCGAAAATTGTATTTTTGAAACTCCCCTTTCGTGTATCAATATATTCATGCATTCATCTCAAATACTCTTTTTCAGTATAATACTGGTGAAATTTGATCACATGTTCTAAAATGATTTTTTCAATAAAGATTTCTATATCTTATTGTATCCTCGAGTCTAGCTTCTAGGCAAATCGTTATTTAATTTCCTCTACTGTATAAACTAATTAAGTAAAGATAACATTGAGATAAGATTAACAACACTTAATTAAGTAAATCTCCCTTACCAAGAGTCAGGTCAAAGCTTGTCTCACTCATTCCCACGTGATTTGTGATCAGGGCCGGACTTGAGGGTAGGCAGGGTAAGCGATCGTTTAGGGCCCCCAAACAAATTTTTATTTTTGGGAATTAAATTTATAAGCTTGTTTAAGATTCTTAGAGTGTTTTTTAGAAAATCTCTAATCAGAATCATAATTCTATTTCGAAAAAACTGTGTAGTTGATACCTTCTTCATATATAGAACATATTTGCTATTATCTATGAGTTGAAGTTAACATATAAGAACATACGATTTGGTTTCGCTTCGGTCACCAAATATGGTTGGACCGGCCCTGTTTGTGATCTCTACTTTAGAAAAGAGGATATTGCGGTAATGAGTCTACAACTAAACCATGATTAAACATAATTCAATAATTGTCACGATATAGCTGAACTGTTTCATATCTACTGCATCTACCATATCTCCTCCAATAGATAACCATACAACATTGTTGGTTTCTATATTTAGTAGCTAAGTTTTGAATCACTCGATAGATAGCCATAGATTTTGCCAATGATTTCAGAATTTTTTTCATAGATACATTAGGAGATCGAGAGATTAACCAAACCAATTATGAAAAACATAAAAATTGGTTATATAAGAATCAATAATATTCTAAAAAGTGTGAATATCTAAATTGGTTTATTTAGATTTATATTTATCATAATTTAGGAAATTAGGTTTAGGCTATTTACTATATAAACTAATATATATTGTAAAACAATATTCATATAAGAGTCAAATATAATTATTATTGAACACCTTTGTGTTATTGCTCGCATCAAATTATCACGACAAGAACATTTATGTAATAGGCTTATTTCGAAGTGTAGCCTATCAAATTCAACTTAATTTGTTACTAGTATGTGATTCAAACTCCTCATTCCTCACATTACTTTTTCTCCTTTCTCCAAAATCTCTACTGCTTGCAAATGATCATTTCTCTTCTACTTTTCATCTTGTACCCATTACAGTTTCATCAATTGGTTTTTACAACTCTTCTTTGCCTTTTCTACAAAATCAATCACCAATTGTTTCTCAACATAAGTGATCGAGGTCCAGTATACTAGTACATATCAACACTTATTAGTTTCGACGAGGTCTATACTAGCTATGTAAGTTAAGGTTTTCAAGTGTTGCAATTTACGTTGTTTTGTTGTTACTAGCATTTGGGTTTGGCATTGCAACAGCTGGATCACCATATATTAATTTTGGTAGAAAAAATTCTAATAAATTCATTTAAAAGTTGCAACAACAACATTCATATAGGCTTTGAATTGCTATTTAATGTGTTTATTTGTTCGTGTTGTTAATTGAAGTTTAAGTATAACACCTCTGGTTATTGCTGACGAAAGACGCTCAATGGATCAATAACTATTATTATAATGAATCCCGTTTCATTAATCAATTCATATTTGATATTGTTATTCGGCTTTTTAAGCCCACCAAACTCCATTCCGTAGTATGATATTATTTGTTTTGGGCTAACTGGCCAAACGCACACGATTTTCTTATTGGGTTTCTTCCCAAAAGACTTCATACTAATTAGAGTTCTTGTGACTTATGTACTAGACATTTCTTGTCATAATTTCCGCTCTGGGCCAACTGACGAAGCTCACACGGTTTTCTTCTTGGGTTTATTCCCAAAATGTTTCATACTAATTAGAATTTCTTATGACTTATATATTAGTCACCTCTTGTCATAACTTCCAATGTGGGACTTTGGATTGATACATTCCAACAATCATCCCCTCAAACCAAATACTAAATTATCCATGGGTTTTCCTCGAGTGATACCTTGGTACCCATCTTGTATCGTCACACAAGGTTTCCAACACCCTCTTAATCGCGAGTTCACATTGAGGGATCCTCCCACACTAAACAACAAGCTCACACCACTTCTTCAGGTCCACCTTTTTAAACTTAATCTGATACCATTTGATGGGCTTTCAAAGCCCACCAAACTCCATCTCACGCGTATGATATTGTCTGTTTTGAGCCAAGGGGCCAGGTTCACTTGATTTTCTCTTTCCTAAAAGGCTTCAATTCATACTAATTTGAGTTTCTTATGACTTATATAACATCTTGTCTAAACTTCTGATATGAGACTTTGGGTTGGTACATTCCAATATATATATTACCTTGTGACCACAACCTACGACATTTCAATCCATACCATGATTTTGACATGTGTTAGTCCGGAAAAATATGATTTTAATGTGTGTTATTACGGAAAAAAAATTTATATCACTAGAACGAACCATCAAACAATAAAAAACATGAATGACTAAACAATATTATTCATTATACTATGTAATGAAATCATCAATTTATAGAGAGTTGATTACTAGTTTAGGATGATTACAAACTAATTTTGACTAACGTCTTCAGATACAGAAGCCACTTTATAATATATGTTTTACATTTTTAGCTGGATCATAACAGTAATGCACCTTGAAAAAATATGAATTATAACAATGAAAAATATTTCAACGCATGTTCTGATTTATGGATAAAAAGAGTTAAATGCACCTCCATAAATATATACATGTATATAAACATTGAGAGTAACACATACGGACAAAATTAAAAAGTATTTGTATTTATATATAACTTTTCCTTCCCATTTCCATAAACTTTATTGATATCTCCCTCTCTCACATTTTCCTTTAGCTAAGAAAGGGTCATTTATATTCACATAACATTGTATATAACCCAAGGAATCTAACCAGGGTAAAGCCAAACATTGTTGGTAAATATAAATGCCTTGAGACGGTCGTTGTACCACATGCGGGGCTTCTCGAGAATCTAACCAGGGTGAAGCCAAACATATTTAGGGACATTATTATCAAAGACACATAAAATAGTGTCAAGGTTTAAGCAAGTTGGTCTAGAGAGTCTTTGATTCACCAACCGCAACGTTCATTTCCCTTCACTTAAATAGTATAAGACATGGAATCGAAGGGAAACGAACGCTGGGAATGGTGAATCAAAGACGATCAAGGCACTGAGCACAAACCGTAACACTAATGTTGTCTTCGACAAAACTAAAATATGTTTGGCTTAACCATATTTGGATTCTTGATATTCCATAACGACTGTCTAGAAGGTATATCTTTTTTCTTTGGGTTATATATTATGTAAATGAACATCTTCTTAGCTAAAAGAAAAAATTGTGAGAGAGGGAGATATTAACAAAGACTGTATAGTAGGAGAGAACGTTATAGATAAATAGAAATAACTTTTAATGTTGTACTTATATGTTATTCTCAATGTTTACATGCTTGTATATATGCATACAGGTGCATAAAGTGTTTTCCTTAGATCAGCATACTTTATCTAATATTTTCACTTTCATAATTCATATTGTTTGTTTCAGTGTGCAGTACTGTTAATTACGATCCAACGGAAAAAATGTATGACATAAATTATAAGATGGTTTTTACATGCAAGATGTTAGAAAGAATCATGTTGTAAACTACTCTCTGTAAATTGATGGCTTTATTAGAGAGTAGGGTGAATACTGATGTTTGGTCAACGGTCATTCATGTTTTTATTGTTTGTTAGTTTGTTTTAAGTTAGATTCTCTCTTACAAATGTTGTTAATTTTTTGCAAATTTATTTGAATATAATTCTAACTTTTGGAAAAATATTATCTATTAAATAATAGTATATCTTTCTATAATTCTATTCACATATACTTTTGTAGATTTAAAATGTTATACCACAAAAAAAAAAAAAATCCCCCAAGTAGAGTGCATTATCGACAAGGAGTATCTTTACCCTCTATTTTGCTTGAAACTAAAGAAAATTTGTGTATGTTTTGTTAGGTTTAATAATATCTTTCACACAAAAAAAATCTAAAATTTTTGTTTGTAACTTACTAATAAAATATGTGATATTAAATATTCATTTATTTTACCAAGAGTTTTATACAGTTCAACTGAATTAAGAAAGCTTGTAAGAATATGTTGTTGATTTTAAAAATTGAGATATTTATGAAATTATTCTACATAAGTGTTTAACATAATTTTGAAATTAAAGAATCCAATAATGGATAATACTTTCAGAAATTAAAGAATCCAATATCCCCGTGATTTTGAAAATAATGTTTGAAGAATAAAAATTTGAAAAATCTTTATACCCATTAATAATGGATTATAATATTATTACAAAATAAAAAATCCTCAATGATGAAGGTACTCCTTTAAGGGTTCTCCATGTAGTGTCATGACTCATTAAGGTATTCTTTTTAGGATTTTCCATTTGATTTACTAATTTTAATCAAATTTTAAAACTTTAGATTTACCTCAATTTTAAAAGTAGCATCGTCCTTTCTGCAATCTTAAAAAATATTCCGAAACTCAAGAAAAAACGAATACAATCGTTCGAATCTAAATATCAGAAGAAAAATATCAATAAAGATGTAATATCAATCCATAAATTCAATTTCGGTTGATGTGTACTAAAAGAACAAAAGTACCTACAGGATACAAAGCCAATTGGAGCTTGATTTCTGATCGACTATGAAGATTTCTTTTTCGATTCGAGATCTGATATCTAGAATTTGAGATCCTTTTTAAGTGGTTATCGTTTTCTCTGCCGAAAAAGCTCGATCCCTCGCAAGTTCTCGAGTTGGGATTTAGGATATGAGATTTGAGATTTCCTTTCCGAAACCATATCAATCTCTGATGGGATTCTCATTAAGGGTTTTCTGGGATTGAGATATGAGATCTGATATTTCTTTTATGCGGCTATGTTTTTTTTTATTCTTACACTTTATATTTATACTTAGACTCATTAGGGTTAGGGGTTTTAAAACGGGTCATAAGTTAATGGGTGATCCATTTCAATTCATGTCATTTACCAAAATACGTTTTAAAAAATTGAGCCTAGAAGAACAATGGGTTCCCGACCAAAAAAATATAGATTAATGGGTCAAATGAGTTATGGGTCAGTGAGTTAAATTTATATGAGTTAACCGGATGAAATAAATTACTCATTAACCCAACAATTTTATATTTTCTAACTTAACAATACTAAAATCATATTTTGTTCACATCGATTATTATTATTCATAGTATTAAAATATCATTATTAATGATAATATAAATATGATGTCTATCATCCTCTTCATCATAGCACGATCATCATAGGATCATAATCATCATCATCATCATCATCATCACCACCATCAATATCATCATCCTCATCCCATGCCACAATCATCATCATCACAAAAATTAAATTTTCGTACTTAAGGCTAAAAATTACTTTTTCGCCAAACCCCCTATCCCACTTTTTCCCGCCAAAAACGCATTTCGTTTCTCCAATAAAGCCTATGCTTTCAGATTTTCCCGCCAAAAACGTTTTTTCATTTTTCTCGCCATAAACTTATTTTTCCAATAAATAATTTTTAAGGGTAGTATAATAATATATTTTTTATCCACCACACATTTATACTCAGAATGATACATCTTAACCAGGTGCTCAATTTGACACTAAATTGTTTACATAAGTGAATAAATGTGATCTAATCCGAGCTGAACATGCTAAAATATATGCCCTAATGCTTGTTCCGCGACGAATATGGGCTAGAGAGAAAAGAAACATCTTTTGTGCTCGTTGAATTCTTTCAGCAAAATGTCAAAGCCGTCCATTTTAACGATAATAATTTAAAAAGTATATATAAGACAGACTCCATCTTGTAGCTCTTGCAACATCATTCTTATGCCATAGCTCCATCATTTATTATTCATATCAATTTTAAAATGAGTAAATTTAACATAGAAAAAATTCATTAAAATGAAATTTACGAAATAATATCATATTAATGAATGTTTTAAAAATTACTTATCACTTCTTAAATTTTTGTATTTTTTTAGTCTCTTGATCCACAATGATTTTTTACAATATTTTAGAATTCAAATTATAACAAATTAAAAATTAAGTACTTAATACCTTGAATTTTGATGATTTTTTCCCATCGAATGATCAACAAATTATCATCATTAGGAAGAACTGAATAACTTGTAAGAAAAGTTACCAACCAATCCATCAAGCTCACAGCGAATAAAATCATATTCCTGAAAACAATGAAAAAAATAGCTCAATTATATTACAATGATTATGTAACTGCGAAATACTAAATTTAATTATTTGAATCATTAATACAAACTTAATTTTCACCTGACATTCATAAGATGAACATAAACCATTGGGAATATTGAACCATTGGATTTATCTTCAAATATAGGTTATGATTCTTGTCACACATATATGTCGTACTCAGTTTTAACTCATCTAGTGACAACTTTTTCAAGTGAACCACAACTTCAACTTTTACGATCAAACCGAGTATGTCTATAAAAAAGAGTATACATATTAATTGAATTACAATATTATATTCCAACAAAAAAAAAATACATCATAGAATAGTCTTAACAATGAGGAAATCGAATGAAACAAATCTCTATTTATAGAATATAAAAAATGATGAATTTCGATATAAAAATATTTATATACATATATACAATTATATGAGATAATTGATGTTCAATAATTGAATGAAAAAAAAAGAAAAGAATCTCAACGACCAATGATTGTGCTTGCTTTATATAATTTATTTTTTATTTATTAAATAAAATGGTTAAAACAATTTGCATGTCAACACGTGTACTCCATTATTCTAATCAACGGTGTTGATAACTTTCAACACAAAATAAACCACCTCCTTTACAACTTTTCTTTCATAGACCATTAGAATGACTTTAAGTGTTGGTAGTTTTTATCAACACTACCGTCGTAGGTAATCTAAAAAAAATTGAGTTTTGATGGGTACGCCTAATGCTCTACCGTTTGGTGCTCTCATTAATGAAAGAGACCACGTTTGAAATGTAAGGGAACACTCGAAAAGTACATGATTTTGGGTTTCATCCTCTATTATACATCGCGATCACGTAGTATCACAATTTACACTCATCCTTCTTAGTTTAGAAGTGACTTATACGCATTTGATAGAACTTGCCTTAAAAAAGCATAGTATCTTTTGGCATACAATTAACTGAAATCTCGAAGCTTTTGAAGACATGTTTGTATTTTTGAATTTTTTTTGCTCAAAGGAAATATTTCTTTCTTAATCATACAACTGGCTGACCAATCACCAAACTTGCAGTATTGAGACCGAGACTCGATCCCGGATACACTGATATTACCTACTTTCTATAAACCTAACGAGATTTACAATTTATCACTTGATCAGATTCAACAACATTTTTTTAATATTTATTTACGTAGTAAAATAGTTTGTTGGAAAAAGAGTTAACGGCCCCATTTTTAATGGTTAACAAAGCCCACTAAATTCAAAATTCCATCGCTTTTTTTAATACATTCTTGGGTTTAAAATTAAAATGTTCAAACCGGATTAAACATTTTCTTATATGTTGATTTGATCACACTTCACACATAATTATCTACATCAATTAATCCTATGTTGGGCCCTTACTTAAGATTTTATTCATTTATACCTTTCGTTTGTATCTTTGGATGTACTGTTGTTGATACTCTGTAATCTGTATCATTTCTATTTCTAATACTACAAAAACAAAAATATCTAGATCAATCATACAGGCATACAGTCTTAGATGTATAAAACTAGGATTCTTAGACAAACTTTCAGAACATTTAATATGGCATACAAATTATTAGACCCACTTTGGATTTCTGAAATCGAAAGTCTTAAATAAATAAGAATTACAATGTAGAGAAATTTTTAGAATATCATAAGCTTACCTATAAACCCTAAGCGACATTTTCTTTACAAGAATCATAAATCACAAAGATAAAGACTTTCCGAAACTTATACCTCAACAATTCAAGCACTAAAACCGGCCAGGACGACATACGACTTCCGCAGCCACTGAACCGGTTTGATCTACATAACACCACCACTATTGACTTGTAAACCGGTCTGAGATAAGACTGGACCCGGAGTAGTTCTGGTACTATAACAGAAGCATCACAAGAACCATAAACAACACCAAATGTTTAACTCCTTCATTGTACAGACCTGAGAGGTAAAAGGAGAATTGCATTTTAGGTTTCTCGAAAGAATCGATAAGTTTTTCTTTCTTTAGCGGAATGTGAGACGGGACAAACTTACGGGCTTGGCAGGAGGCAGCGGCTGGAAGAGCTGGGATTCTAACAGCTGCAAAAGACAAAAAAACAAATGCAAGTTAGGAAATAGATGAGAATGTCGGGAATTCAAGAAGCAAGCAACCACGCACGTTTTTTACAGGTAGAGGCCGAGGACTGAGTAGAAGAAGGCCAAGGGGCAGGAATGTTGTCATTGAGGTCACAAGTAAAGCTTATTCCCGAGTCTTTATCGAATATAGCATCCGATGGTAAGCTTGGTAAAAGACAACCAGATTCTACAAACCAAAAAGAAACAAAATCCTCAAGTTAACAAAATGGTTTTTGGGTTTATCACACGATGAATAGATTGAGGAAATTAATTCACACCTTGGTTTCCAACTGTTGAATCGAACCACACAATGCATCACCAAGCACGAAAAATAAACAAAACGGGTTAAAGAGTTGTTGTTTTAAATTTTTAATCCAACGAATGATGAAAAAAAAATTGGAGTATAAAGTAGAAACCTTGAAGAGAGAAGTCCTTGAGACTTATATGACAAATGCTGAAGATATTTTTAGTGATGTTTAGCTTCTGTAGCTTTGTCCCCAGGCTGGTTGCACAATCTAAAGCTTGCAAATTGGTTATAAGTGCTTGCTTTTGCAAGTGAGACACGTAACTCTCCATTGCATTGCAACAACCCGTTTGGTTACTCAAATCGTTACTGCAGTTACCACCAATATGCCTCATGTGTGGAAAGACAAGAGGACAGACTGAAACAAATAGACACAGGAATGTAAAATGTTCACCCAAAAATTGAAAAGTCAAATGTTAAAATTTGATTGAAGTTACCTCTATTGAGTTTGCAGTTTGCTAATCGTCTGAGAGTTTCCTTAGCCTGAGAAGGCTCGAGCTTAGTAGCTAGCCAGCGGTGTACTATGCTTTTGCAATCATTGATCCTCTCTGAATTATCCATCAAAGGTTCAGATGCTTTCAGAGTTAAATTTGTAGCTGCATCGAGTATCGCGTTTTGGCAAGCCTGTTCACAACATTCCTTTACAGGATCAACTTTTTCACAAGCCAAAAGAAGCTTCGCTGTATCCACGGTACTTTCAAACGCATCAACGTTGATTACAGGACACGACGAAGAAGTGAGATTCGACGAGTAAATAGAACATATTCTGTTAAGCTGACTCGAAGCGCCTTTGCCCATCAAAATTTTCTCTAAATCCGAGAAACAATGCTTAGACTGAGTTCTGTTTAAAGCAAGCAGACCGGTTTCTTTGCTCGCTTTCCCAAGGATTATGGTGAGAGTAGCATCTAGCTGAGGACAACACATCACATTGGCTAACAATGGAGCAAACACAGTCCAACAATTATGCGAAGTTGTCTGAATCATACTCTCAGACCCACTGAAATTAAGCAAACAAAGCCCTGAAGATATCCAAAAACCCGAAAAACCAATACCAGTAAGTCTAGAGTTTCTTCACAAAAGAGAAAATGTTAAAAGAAGGGCAAACCTGAGAGTTTAGGAATGGTACTGTTGATGTATGGAACCATTGGAGAAGGTGCAAGAAAAGGAAGAAATGGTTGAGGAGAAGTATCTGGTGATATCTTAGGTAAAAACTCCTCCGGTTTCTGAGCTGAACCTAAAAAACCAAATCAACCAACCAAAATCATCACACTATATCTAGAGAGTTTTAATCCTAGCATCTATAAACCCTAATTTAGCACTGTAAATCTCATAAACCCCACATTAGTTCAATACTCTACCACAAAAATTTCACTTGATTTCTGTACAAAGATTGTAATTTTACAATGACCCATTACAATACACAACTAGATTGTTCCAAAACAAGCGAAATCTGATTCGAATTTAGCAGCTTTCCATTCAAACCCCAAATTGGAGAAAAGAGAATCAACAACACTCACATAGAGACAGCAGAAACATGAATTGAAGAAACACGAAGAAACCCATCTCAAATTCGGACCTTCTCGTCATTTGAGAAAAAATGAGAGACTATGCCACTCTTTGGACACAAGTGTGAGATTCCCCTGTCTCTTTCCCACTACTGAAAGTCCCAGAAAATCAAAGGAAACGAGAACAATAGGGAAGAACAGCGAAGCTTGGTAGAGAAGATAGGACAAAAACAGAAAAAAAAAAAAGTAGAAACTGAGAAACAGCTGTCTCGAGAGAGTAGTAGAGACCCCACAAGCAATGAACACAGTCTGTTGCGGAAGAAGAGAAGGAGGAGAGCGCTTGATATAGCATTTATTGCTTTCTCCATTAATTCCCACCTTTTTCTCTCTCTCACTCCTCCTCTAACCGGATTATTAAATTAATTAACCCGATTCTTAACCGAATTTCAAAATCGGTTTAGTGAACCGGATCTGATTATTAAATTTTTACCGTGCCGAGTCTGCCGACCTACTCATCTCGGTTGAATATTGCTTCATCGTACCGAAAATCAAATAAAAACTGTTATTAAACCCGTTGGTTTAGACCGGTCTAAACTGATAATTTTTTTTTTGTGAGAAAATGACATCGCATTTATAACTTCGTGACTTGGGACATGAAATATATGTGATATATTATGACTAAAATTGTGGTGCTATTTAATTCAACTAGATATATTGTTGGATGTGTCTAACAATAACTTAAATAAATAAATAAAACGAATTTGACAGCCCATAATTTTATAACTTTTGGTCCATAATCTTAAAGCATGTAACACGATATTAAATTAATCGATTCTACAAGTACAAAAGTGAATTAGTTAATGGTTGTTTTGTTTTAGTATTAATTTCTGACATTTTAGGATCTACCTATATAACAGAGTTATGGACAAAAGTCATACAAAATTATTCTAGTGTACAAGCCTAATCAAAGTCAACTTTCTGCAATAGGTCGTTTCGTTTCCATTAGGCTACATAAGGTTGAAAACATAAGACAAACTTTAATAATTGGTAATTACAATTACTTTCGTATGTACTGTATTTATATATTCATTATATTTACTGTCAAAAAGAGTTTCGTCGTGCTGAAGAAATGGAGGACAACACTTATGGCACGTGATTGTGCTGAAGGCGTAGGGTGTGGCACGTGAGCGGAACAGTCCTGCTTCCGAAAACTGGAGTCAGTCTCAGTGAGATGGAAAATTGTGTATATCGCTGGACTTTATAGTGGGCTTTAGAAGCCCATGTTACATAAACAACAATGAAGATTACAGTAAATCACCAGGATTGGCTGGTCATATATTTTCATTATAAAAATTACTATACATTTGGAGAATTTGATTTTTCACATTTAAATATATTTAGAAAAATTAATCTCAACGAGATATCATGACCGCCAAAGAATGAGAACCATATATATTAGTTAAAAAAAATCCATCTTCTCTTAGGTCTTGTCTTCTAATACTAATGGTTGGAAATTGCATAGAAATTCATCGAGAACGAATAGTACAAAATAAATAATCTCATTGTACTATCTAATTTTGTCTTTTAGAATGATTTGATTTTTGTTTTGGCAGCTGAGATTCTGATTCATTTTCAGACATACATAGACATGTAAGGTTGTGAGTAATCTAAGTTCTTGTCATCCTCTTTCTCATATCTAAAATTTATTTTTCAATCTTCCGCACGTTTTGGTTTCACCTTCACATATGATGAGAGAAATAAATAACTGGTATTGTTGTACCAAGATCAACATTGTGTTTGTAATTGGCTTTGACTTTGAGGACTGGTATAGGTGTACCCTTGCAGACCAGAGTGTACTATTTTCTGTGTAATTACTCAGTGAACCGGTAAGAAGATGATGATAGTGTATATAGATTGCTTTGTTCAGCCTACTTTTTTTTTTTTTTTTGGATATAGCATTTCATAAGTAAATGTCACTATATCAATTAAAACATTTTTGTATTTCCTAAACATATATAATATTTCTTTTATGAGCGACATAACATTGATTAGTCCAGGACCTGTAGCCTAGTAGCTTGCGCTAGTGTTGTCACTATGACATCGCCTGAGTCTGAACCTAGTTTAGGGTATATTATTGTTGTTGACAAAAAAAAAAAAAATTGATTAATTCGGTTGAGAAGATATAGTGCTTGAAAAATGTCAAAATAATAATTTTGGACAAAAGAAAAAAAGAAAACTATCAGATAAAAATGATGGTTATCAATATGATTAACGAGACAATTCTATGATTTGTATATCATTTTAAAGTAAGATTACCATTTTAAATATTTTAAATTATTTTATGATGTTTCATAGGGGTTTTGGGTTTATGATCGAGGGTTTAGGGTTAAAATCCTAAAACCATAAAAAAGATTTTGACTTTAAATTTAATATTCATAAAATCTAAACCTTAAGTCTGAAACCTTAAACCCAAATAGTTATTAAAAAAAATAACCAACTATCTGAGTTTCAATTCAGTAACGCTAATAAGGAAAAGTTGAACCAAATTCCCTTCCGCACCACATTTCCTGGTCGGCACCATTACGTACTCACCTGTGAACAAGGAAGAAAGGATGGATGAATAGGCTGAAAGAGGCCAACGACAAGCATAAAATTACTCATATAGTCACATGAAAGACCTTGAGTTCGCCGTAGGCTATGAGGTTTACCTAAGGATGATGACGTATAAGGGGGGATACAAGCTTCGGAAATTGAAAAAGCTTAAGCCGCAGTACATGAGACCGTATCGAATTACGGAAGGAATAGGGCAAGTGGCCTATAGACAGATCCTGCCTAGGGAACTAAGACTTCCACGATGTGTTTCATGTGTCGGTACTAAAGAAGGTGGTAAGGGAACTTGAACTCGTGATACGCACGCCCAAATTATCAGATTGCTTAACATTTACATTCACATTCATATTCACATTCACTTTGCCAGATACCAGATCTAAGGTCGAGTTTACCCTTCCGTAGTATATAGATTCACATTCACTACCAGCTATACCAGTTACCAGATATAGGGTCGGGTTTCCCCTTTGCTTATATATCAACACAATTTAATTCCTTATTCAACACATACTTTTCATATCTCTTGGCTAAACATTCCAACACTCAGGCTTACACATCTCATATTCAAATCAATCACATGACAATAACAATTCTCACAACACAACGCATATCACACATGCATACATTAAATTCTAATCCCAAGTTCAGTTCCTAGTTCACAAGTTCTCAGAGTCTTAGATCTACAGTTTCGAGTTTCAGATTGACACTTCAAGGTTTTTATCTACACTTTTGGATTCAGATATACATTTGAGGTTTCGGATCTACACTATAGAATCTGGTTTAGAGTCAAATGAGTACAAAGCTTGACGGAGGGGAGCCCCAGGTGAGTCATCATCGTTATTTAAGGGTGGTGGTGGCTTGCGGTGGCACGAGGTGGTGACAAAGCGGTGGTCGCAGCTTCAGACTCCTGGTCCACTTAATTTAGGGTGTCATAACTTTTTTTCCTTTTATATATACACAGTGTCGGTCCGGAGTATTTTGTGGTTATAGCATTTTTAAAATATGTGACCTCTTAGATTTTATATTAAAATAATATAATTAATTTTTATATATCACTATTAAATATATATATATATATATATATTGTTAAAATCACTACATAAAATTACTAATAAAAAAATCATTATATATTTTAAAAACATGAAATACTCAATTATTATTCATATGAAAAACGTCACAATATATTTTGTAAGTCTTGCCGATGGTAGTGTGTTCATGTTTGTGTAGTTGAATTTCTTTCGTTTCGATTAAGATACCGAGATTTTTGAATTTTAATTTTGATCGAGAGTTTCAATAAATTTTAATTTTAAGGAATTTAATGATTTTAATGTTAAATTAAATTACTTTAATTTTTTTATTGGATAAAAATGAATCTTATTTCTATAAGGAACAATTAAGAAAAAGAAAATCTCTAAAGAAAAAGAAAAGAAGAAGATGGAAGGACAAAAGAAGCAACAAGCTGTTAAACTAAAAAGAGGGAAGATATAACATAATAAGGTTCAAACATGAGAGTTTATAAGTGCATAGCTGAGTGATTAATCATTAGACCAAAGTGTTTCTCATTGTACCGAAACTCTCGTATTTTAATATTTATTGTGACCCAACGCAAATGCTTCATTCGCTTTAACGTTGGGTCGGACCTGTGTATACTGGTAGTTTTTCTTTCTTATGTGTATGATTTTGTAAGTTAAATGAATGGTTTAAAACAGAACCATGCTCACGAGAATGGTGAGCCGTAAGCATATCACAATTCACAAGTTTAACATGAGTTTTCTTAGGACTGTGGCTTTTAAAAAGCTAAATAGGACTAATTAAGAATTGGTATTAGAATAAGATTATTAAAGTTAAATTTGTAATCATTATAGGATTATTTATGGACGGACCTAAATTGGTGGGATTAGCTAGTGAGCTTTACTTGGCCATCTATCTAGACCAGCTACCGTTGTAAATTAATAAAGGATCTCTTTCTGCATAAAGGACTTTATTATTATTGTCATACGGTGTTCTTCTTGTCTCACTTAAAATAGTTAAACACTAAATTATTCAAGTGCATTATATTGAATTATGTTTGTAGCTAGGTAACTCATAATGGTATTACTATTAACATGAAAATAAAATTCTATAAGGTCAATATTTAATAGAAGATATGGAATCTTTTTATTAGTTGCACCCACTTCTGTACTTTAAAATCATTACTATTAATGAATAGAATAAAACATACAAATTGGAGACACTAGGCTATATCTCTCAAGTAAACAAATGACTGAAAAGGAATCTTAGTTATTTTTGCATGAAAATACATATATTTTTCATCCAGTAAAATTTGAAAGAATATATTTTTCACTCTTCCACTGCACGATTTCATTTATGGATGAAAAATCAGACATAAATCTCCTTTTACCTTTGTACCGAGATTAGCCAATTCTGAGGCTGATTCTCTAGCAAAAGAACTTTTAGTATCCTTTTTTACTAAATTCCGGTAATTCTTATTACTAATGGATAAGTATTTTCAGATTAAAAAAAAAAATCTAGTGATATAAAACGTAAATATTTTTGGTTGTGATAAATTTTGACATCTTGTAGCAACTTCTTATACAAATAACTCCTTCTATTATTTGGATACACATTTCCAATTTCTAAATATGTACCGATTTTTTTTTATATGTTTTAAAAAAATTCAAATGCAGTTTGAATATGTGCGTAAAATATTTATGATTTCTCGAACCATAAACTCCTAAATATTCATATTTATTATTGAACATAACTTAAGAAATATTGTTGTAATTGGTGAACATTTTGGCAAAGGTCTCCCTAAACTGCTCAATCTATGGTCGAAGTCCCTCCTTATGTTGTTGAGCTAAAGTCCAAAGATTTGCATCCGAAGTGATATTCTCCATGAACATAAAATATTGTTGAAGAAGGGTCATCGACAATTGGGTAAAATTATCTATAAATCTCTCTTTTAACTCCCAAAACCAACTGAGTGTTGGCCCATCAAGGTATTAAACGAAGAATTTATGCAATGTTGTGTCCTTCTTTGATCCCTCGAGTCGGGTCTAGCTTATGGCGATCTGGAAAGTTGTCATATGAGCCCGAGTACCTACCTTTCCTACGTAGAGTGGGAGCCGTATTTTTCCCATGTCCATGATCGGAAGACAATCTACCTGCATGGTGAATTGACTTTTTGCATTCTCTCAATACATGGTTTCTCTTTGGGGTTACACTGATCGCACAATGCATCTTTAAATTCATTTCTCATAAATACGTTTTAATTCTTTTCCACGGTCCTGCCTAAACAGCTCCATCGTCGGGGTATTTGATCATTGCTTTGGAAATTGACTTATGTGATGCAAAATGTTTCATGCGATGTGGCGAGCTTTTGTACCTTGCTAGTAAGCTTGACAAACCCGTTTTTATTGTATTTGCATTAGACTTATGTGAACTCCGAGAAAATATGATCGATTACAACACCCATATTTTATTGTCACGTATGAATTATACTTTAAGACTAACTCCTTTCTTATCCGACCTTCTTTCTAGCATCAAACATTATATATCATGTAGCTCTACGATCAAAGATTTACAACGTTTTATAGATTATAACGAAATAGGATAGAATTAAAATATAAAATTCATCACTATATATATATATATATATATATATATATATATATATATATAT
>OVAF01000740.1:0-32552 GCA_900406245.1 Odontarrhena argentea
AAAAACCGAAGAACCGAACCGGAACCGAACCGAGGAACCGAATGCCCAGCCCTAGTCCCGACCATGTCCAATGGACATTTTTTTGGAGAGGTCTTTTAGATTTTCGGCCAAAAAATAAATCAGAAAATTAATGAATTGGGTTATTGTTAAGACCATCTTTATTGGTGACATTTAGGAGAGTGTTACTAATTGAAAGAAAATAAAAAAAATATGATGGATGTCTTAAAAACATGAGAGAGAGTCTTTATGTCTCAATTAAGACACTCTTTAAGACCTTATGACACCCAAAAAATTAAATATTAGTAATAAAAATAATAATTTTATATAGTTAAGACATTCAATCAAAGTTGACCACCATGGATGTTCTAAGAGACCTGGGTCTTAAATAAACCCTTGAAAGACATCTGAAAGACCTCATACGTGGCGAATCATGAGTGGTTCTCAGAAAAATATAAAGCCCAAATTTTATTTTTCTCCTTTTTTTTCTTTTCTCTCTCTTGTTCTCCCTCTGTCTCGCGAAACGTCGAAGAAAACATAATCCTCTCTCGGATTCGACTCAAACCCTCGATTTTGTATAGATTTCGGTCGATTCAGGCTATATTTATGGTCTACAAACGATTTTTCTTCATCTGAGGTACCAATTTTCGTGGGTATCTAGAGATTTTTGAATCGTTCGCGATGGCTCGACTGTCTCCGAGTTCGATGTTCGAACCGCCGTTGAGTCAATCAAACCGTTAAGTCAAGGTTTGTGTTCTTCCTTTTTTGTTCTTGATACAAGTCTAGGGTTTGTGTTGAATCGATTGCGATTTATGGGTCAGTGTTCTTGAGGCGTCTAGGATATTGAGTTGATGTTCTTGATACATGTAGGGTTTCTGTTGATGTTCTTGATGTGTCTATGGTTCGTCTCTATGTATTGATATTGTTTAATTGCTCTATTTGATTGGTAAGTTCTTTAATTTTTGAAACTGGAACTTTGAGTAAGTCTTAATTTGTTGTTTATTTAGGATTCAATATTTGAGTTTGCAAGAATGGTGGCGATGCTCTCAAGAGTTTGTACAATGTTGAGAAGAGAGGCATAAACATAGGTGTACTCAAGGAGCTACAAGAAGTTGGGAAGAAGAAGCCTTACGAAGATAAAGTGTGGGCGAAGCCATGGTTGAATTTCAAGGAGTTTCAAAAGTTTAAGCCTGCTAGTGATGCTCCTACAATTACTTCATCTGATCTTGGCTGCAAGAAAGGCAAGGATCAATAAGATAGCTAATAATGAACCTCAAAATGATTAGGTTGTGTATGAACACAAAGGTTGTGGTTGAGAATGATTTTTGATTATGGAAGTTGGGTTTTGTGGATCAGATGAAAATGCATCTGGGTAGAGGGAAGTCCCAGGAGATGATCCAGAAGTGCAGCATGTTGCTGATCATGCTCTCAAGACCATCAAGCAGAGGTCGAACTCCTTGTTACCTTATGAACTTCAAGAGGTTGTGCATGTCAACGCTGAGGTATGACTCTGCATCACTATACTCATCTTTAGACTTAAACCGAAGATTAATGCTTATCCGCCATTCTAAGAGTAGGCTCGGGTTTTTACAATGTTTCTGAAAAGAATTCATCTTAAACAATAGTAGCTAATGAAATGAGGTGCAAAAGAATCCGAAGTGATGTTATAGTTAGGAAGTAGCATGACTTTAAGCCATACTGGTTCTACTTGGCATTAGGCTAGACTAGAGCCCGAGTCATAGTTTTGATTGCAGTATTTAATAAGCTCGAGGAAAATGACTATATGAATGCAGGTAACCGGTGAGGCTGCAAAATATAACTTGCCTCTGAAGTTGAAGAGAGGACAAAAGGAGGAAAAATTTAAGGTGGACGTTCACAAGAATCATGAAGGTGTTCATCTCAACAACATGGTGCAACACCATGACTAGTCCTCTCCTCTGTTTATGACTGTTTATTAAATTAATTGTTTAGACATAAAAAAAAGGATCTCCATTGGAAGGGGTTTTTTTATTAGAGTGTCTTAGCTTAATTAATTAGTAATTATAATCTTAATTTAATCATTAGACCTTTAAGTTGGGGTCTCTATTGGACATAGGGACCCAAATAACTCAACAATTTTTCTCATAAAAGTGGTAAATTTTCATTGCAAATGTCAAAATGTTCTTTTGTTTTTTTTTTTTTTTTTTTTTTTTTTTTNATAACTTTCCTTATCAAGTCTTGTAATTATTCGTTACGAAAGTATATTTACAAATAAATAAATCAGAAACTATTAGAGATTATATTTTATTTTATGGGTGTATTTTTGTAATTTTTTTCTAGAATGAGAAAATTGTATGACAAACTGGTTTGAAATACGTAAATTGTAAATAAAGTGGATGATTGTTTCATCATCGTTCATCGTGAAAGAGAAAAATCAAAGATCCCAATTCAAACTTTATATTTATTTAAACTCTAATTACTCTTTGTGATTTGATGTTTGTACTATACAAAATATTATGACCATTTTTTTATATTTAATTTACATCGAATCAAAAGCTTCATTTGTAGATTGTAAAATAAGAGAAAAGAAGACTCCAAATCATCCTTAACTTCACTCACCAAGTTTTAAAGTGTATAACAAAAGAACCAAGTGACAATAGTGTATATTACTAATTGACAAAAGTTAAAAATTTAGTATGGGACATAAATAGGTCCGATGTACAAATCTTTAAAATAAAAAAAAATCTCCTTTTATGTTTTTTTTTCTTTAGCACAACAATAAAATTATTTATAACGGATTATTTCGTACAAGTTTTCTTTAATTATCAGTCAAATTAGCTCTTTTTTACATACTCCACATTTTTCTTATTACTTAAATTAATTTCTTCATAGGTTTATGACTTGGTCAACTACATATGAAGAATAGTTATAATTAGCACCCAAAAAAAAAAAAAATTTGAAGAAAGTCAAAATTAGAATTCTTTTTTTTTTTTTTTTTTTTTTTTTAAAAAAGAATGACCAATCATGTTGATTTTCCTGAATTGGCTCTAGGCTTCTTCTTTTTTTTCCCCTAGTCTAGCAACATTACTATTTTAAGAACGTATTGCACATATATAATTTACTAGGAGTTTCTGTTCAAACAACACAATTGTCATAACAATTAGAAGGTTTCTGCAAGTAAAAAACAATATCACAATTGTCATAATCATGAAGTTCACTTTTTTGTTCTTGGTTTCTTGTATTTTCACATCATTCATTTTGAGCTATGTTCAAGGTAATAAACATATATATATATATATATATATATATATATATATATATTAACATATTTTTAGTTTTGATTAGTTACTCAAGCTAGAAATTTTCAAAAACTGATTATTAGTTTTGAAGATTTGAAAAAGTGTTTTGCAAAAAAAAAAAAAAGTAAAAGAAACGCGTATATATATATGGTCGCTCTGTAGTATTCTTGTTTTTTTAAGATTTGGAGTCTTAATTTATAGAAGTATGTATATAAATGTAGTTTTTTCTATTAGGTATATGATCCATAATTTAATTAAGACTGACTTACGATATATATATATATATATCGTAATTTTTAATCTGGTCCGAATAACCACTCGAACAAATATATATCTTTAGACTTTAGTAAAAATCGTTACCGATTAATCTATTAACTCTTAATGTTTCATTATATACTTTTATGCAAGCAATCAAAAGTTGATATATATATTTGTATTGTAGATGTTGAAGCTCAGAAGAAGGCACCGCGTGTGTGCGATGGCCAACACTATATAGCTGCACCTTGTGGCCATCCAAATACATGCATTCAAAAACTCAATCCCAGTATAATAGGAAATGGGTACGAGGGAATCAGACCTTTTCAATGTAATAAGTGCGTTCCGGATGTTCGTCCTGGGAATAATGCCAAACTCGCACAATGTCATTGTCAGTATCATTGCTAAACACCATAACAAGGAAGGCCGTTGCAAACATATGATGTCTATATGCGTCTGCCAGGGACCAAATAACTCGACAATTTTTCTCATAAACATGATAATGTTTTTTTTAAAAATGTCACATGCTCTTGTTTTTTTTTTCTTTTTCTTATTTTGCGTATGTAACTAATTATCAAGTCTTATAATTATTTCATTACTAAATTATATTTACAAATATATAAATCATAGACTATTAGAGATTATTTTATATTTTAGGGATGTACTTTTTATGATGTTTTCTAGAACCAGAAAGTTATATTACTAAAATGGTTTGAAATATGTGAACTGTAATTAAAGTGGGAGATTGTTTCATCATTCGCTCATCGTGACGGAGAAAAAAAAAATATCCCAATTTAAAATGTATATGTATTTAAACTCTCATTACACTTTGTGATTCCATAAGATATATAATTCTTCTTCTGATATTTTCTCACAACCCCGCAAAATTTTAAACCTTAAGATCCCATAAAAACATAAAGTATCGGTTTACGGTTAATTCTGACTACAAAATGCCCCTTTTTCCTACTTGGTACTATAGCAAGAGACTCAAATGGCGTTCCAGTGTTTACCGTAACCCATTCCCACATAACAAGTGATTGTGGAAACGAGCACAGAGTCATGTACAAAGATTCCTGAAGTGACATATACCTTCTTGTTTGTCAGATCGTCGCGGTTCTATGGGGCTCCTGCTCACCTACAACATTTGCCTTCAATCTCTGCAACTCAACCAGATACCAAAGCTCATAGGGTTAAGAGAATTCAATAATACAAAGAATCGGCTCTAAGTTCACAAAAATCGAAATTGAAAACCTAGCTAGTTTCCAAAATTAGGGGTTTTACCTAAGATAATGACGATATTAATATGAGAATGGTTTGGCTAGATCTATGGTTAGGTGACTCAATCGAAGCTTTGCTTCAAACATCGATTTAGAGGTTTTGTAAAATTAGGGTTCGTATATTTGAATAATGTATATAATGAATTATGTTTCTAAAATAATTGTAAAGTCCTCTGCCACAATGGCAATGGCTCTCTTATTGACTATCGCGACCTGGGTTGGATATATGGCCATTACATATTTTTGAGTTTTTTAGAGATCAAAACGACATCGTGACTAACGACATACAGTAAACGGATGTTAACATTTTAACAGAAATTGTAACGGAGTCCTATTTTGATAAATCGATGCAAAGTTGAAAAAAGTCAATGCAAAGTTCAAGTTTTTTTCCGGAAAGTTTGGCAAAATTCATACTTTTTTTTGCCGAATTTCCTTTGTATAGTACAAAATATATATCATGATCATTTTTTATATTTTAAATAAAAAAATATTTTAAACATATATACACCGAATCAAAAGCTTCAAATTTAGAATATAGAATAAGAGAAAGAAAACCTCAAAATCATCCTCAAATTCACTCACCAAGTTGTTAATTAAGTGCATTCATTACCGAATGAACCAAGTGTAAAATAGTGTACATTACTTATTGACACAATTTAAAAATTTAGCATGGGGCATAGATAGGTCCAATGGTGTATAAATCTTTATAATTATGTACGTATAAATAAATCTCCTCTTATGTTATTTGTTTTTTTTTAGCACAGCAATTAAACTCATTTATTGCGTTGACCTGGTGCCCTGGTGGTGCCTTTACGTGGTAAAGGGGCACCTTGCTCCTGTAAGTATCATTGGTAAAGCTTGTTACGATAGCAAGAAAGGTGTGGTTGCAAACATTGTAAATTTTCATCGAAAATGTATTAATTTTTTCTTTTTCTTTTTTGTTTGTGTATGTAAACTATCTTTACTAAGTCTTATAATTATTCCATTACTAAAGTACATTTACAGATAAATAAATCAGAAATTATTTTTTATTTTACGAGTGTACTTAACAAAAAAGGATAGAATGAGAAAATTATGTGAATAGTAAATCATGTAAATACGTGAATTGTAAATAAAATGGATGATTGCTTGATCATCGTTCATGAAAAAAAATCGAAGATCCCAATTCAAATTTTGTGATTCCATGACAAATATAACTCTTCTTTTAATCTTTCTTCACAATTCCAAAAAAAAAAAAAAAAAAAAAAATCCCCCAAAGTTTTAATTTGAACCGCAGGTCCCATTTATACAACATTCCCAGAATTTTGCGTATATAAAGAGCAAATAGAGAATGTGTGGATTTGGCTATTGGGCCGACCAGTTGTGGCCCAACCTGCTAGTAATGTGTGGTTGATAAAAAAAAAAAAAAAAAAAAAAATAAAAAAAAAAAAANATAGAGAATCTCGGTTTAGCCTCTTAACCATATGCTATATATATACTGTAGTAATAGTATGTATACTTTCTTCGGTTTGCTCTTCCAAATAACACTTCAGTTTAGGATTAAAAATTGGTTGGTTCGTAACCGATGGAAAAAGTGCAAATGGAATTGCGTCTCTTTACTTCCAAAGGACCCAAACAGACCCCACTTTATATACCAAACTTCACACCCTTCATTGACACGTGTACAAGAAGCTTCTTAATTTTCTTTTTTAAAAATTGGAAGATAGAGTATTTACAGCATAAATTTTTAACATATTTTATAGAATTTTTTTAAACACTACGCAAAAAAGATTTCAACCCTTAATAAATACAAATTCCTAAAAGCTAAACTCTAAAATCTTTATTAAGAACTAAACTCTAACCTATAAAGTTTTAATCATAAATAAACTCTAAATTCTAAAATTCTAAACTAACTCTAAATTCTAAATAAAATATTTTTGAAAAAAAAAAAAAGAGAAATACCCTTGAATACCACACTTTGAAAATAAAAGATTCTAAAATACCACTTTTTCTAAAAATAATCTTTTATATTTAAAATTTTGAAATATTAAAAATACAAAAAATAATTTTTAAGGATTCATAATTTATGTGTTTTTAGGTTTGTGTTAAGTAATCCATATTTAGGATTTAGTTTTGAATGGTTAAAGTAAGTTAAAGTGGTATTTAAAAAAAAAAAAAATCAAAGTGTAGTATTTTTTGGGATTCTCTCTAAAAAAAGTTAATAGTACAAATCGAAAATGGAAGAAATGGCATTTATAAAAAATTCTAATATTTAAAAAATATTTCCAAATATTAAAGATATCTTTCCTCATGATACAATGCATGAATCCATAATTTCCCAAAAAATAAATTTGATTGATTAAAAAAAAAAAAATGGTATAATTGCCTATGAGTCTATGACAACCTCGCACGTTTTAACACTAATCTCTCACGAACGAAATGTTGACTCGTTAACCTTGCTTTATATAACCTTCGACCTACTTCATATCAAACCCTCAAAACAAACTTCTTTTTTTTTTTAATTCGTCTCTCTCTCAAAAAAAGAAAAATCTTCTGTGTATATATATACATCAAAAAATAAAAAATCATCTCAATCAGAAATCTCTCTCACAAAGATGAATTTAGTTACAAGAATGTCATCAAAGACTAAGAAGTCAAATCTCTATTACGTAACCCTAGTAACACTTCTATGTCTCGGTAGCTATCTTGTCGGAATCTGGCAAAACACATCGTTGAATCCACGCGCCTCCTCCTCTTCGTCGTCGTGTCAAGGATTCTCAAAACCCACAACAACCGATGATGATGATGATCTCGACTTCGACGCTCATCACAACTCCATTCCGGCGATCAAAACCACCGTGACGACGACGTTCCCTTCTTGTGACTCGAAGCTGAGCGAGTACACTCCTTGTGAAGACGCGAAGAGATCGCTGAAATATTCTAGAGACAGGTTGGAGTATAGACAGAGACATTGTCCGGAGAGAGAAGAGGCTCTCAAGTGTCGGGTTCCGCCGCCTTACGGTTACAAAACGCCCTTTAGATGGCCGGAGAGCCGTGACGTGGCTTGGTTCGCTAATGTTCCTCATACCGAGCTTACCGTCGAGAAGAAGAATCAGAATTGGGTCCGCTACGAGAATGACCGGTTTTGGTTTCCTGGTGGTGGTACGATGTTTCCACGTGGCGCTGATTCTTATATTGATGATATCGGACGCTTGATTGATCTCTCTGATGGCTCTATCCGTACCGCTATCGATACCGGTTGTGGGGTACGTCTTTAAACCGAACCGTTTCGGTTATCTCTCTCTCTCTCTTATCATTTAATTCATTTATTTTAGTTCTTGGAAAGAAAATCAAAGATTCGCTCACTATAATCTGTTGGAACATTCATTTTACGAAATGTATCCAAACGAATTAGATATTATTTCTGTTTATATTCGTGTATATCTATATCAAATATGTAATCATATCTAATGAGATCTATTTGTTAGTGTTTAGAGTGATTACTTTTTGGAATAAGTAGTTCATTATTATCATTTTGTAATTTTAATTAATATTTAGATTTTTTTTTTTTTTTTTGTTCATCAATTAATATTTAGAAATTTTAAAGATTTTTTTTCTCCAACATCTTTGGTTTATTTAAGTGTGACCAATTTCATACTAATTATATCCATATCTATTATGTAATCATATCTAATGAAATCTATTTGTTAGTGTGTAAAGTGATTATTTTTTTGAGTAATTAGTTAGTACATTATCATTTTGTAATTTTGATTAATGTTAGAAATTAAAAAGATATTTTTTTCCAACATTTTTGGTTTATTTGAGTTTGACCAACTTCAAACTAATTATATTCATGTATATCCATATCTAATGAAATCAATTTGTTAGTGTGTAGGGTGATTAAGTTTTGGAATTAGTATATAATCATTTGTAATTTTAATTAATGTTTAAGAATAAAAAAATAAAACATTTTTGTTTAATTTATTTGAGTGTGCCCCATTAGCTTAAGTCACCTAACCATCTGATGATGTTATTGTTGACCTACTCTTAACTTACCGTTAAACCTGTAAAGTTTGAAAAATATAAACTAGTAGTTAGAAACAAAAAGTCAAAAATCATGAATTTTAGGTCTCTTATGTTTGACTTAAATTTGTAATTTACATTAGTCTTAATGTTGTTTGGTAATACTAATAATTATTAATCAAATGTGTGTTGTTTTGTTTTGTTATTCAGGTGGCTAGCTTTGGTGCCTATCTTTTATCAAGAAACATCACAACAATGTCATTTGCACCAAGGGACACACACGAGGCTCAAGTCCAATTCGCACTCGAGCGTGGCGTACCCGCTATGATTGGAATCATGGCTACAATCCGCTTACCGTACCCTTCTCGAGCCTTTGATTTAGCGCATTGCTCTCGGTGTCTTATTCCCTGGGGACAGAACGGTTTTAATTCTACACTCTAAATCCTGAATTTTCTTTTACGAGATGACTTTTTTGGGTTTTAACGTTTTTGGTTTATATGTTTTTTTTTTTTCAGGTGGGGTTTATTTGATGGAGGTTGATAGAGTTTTGAGACCAGGAGGGTATTGGATTTTGTCTGGACCGCCGATCAATTGGCAGAATCGATGGAAAGGATGGGAAAGAACGATGGATGATTTGAATACAGAGCAGACTCAGATCGAGCGGGTCGCGAGAAGCTTGTGTTGGAAGAAAGTTGTTCAGAGAGATGATCTTGCTATTTGGCAAAAACCTTTTAACCACATTCATTGTAAGAAAACAAGACAGACTTTGAAGAATCCCGAGTTCTGTCGTCATGATCAAGATCCCGATATGGCCTGGTAAAATTGATTAATTTTCCTATTATCTTAAAGTTACTATATGATGAAATTTATGGTTACAAATTTTGATTGATTTAGGTATACAAAGATGGATTCTTGTTTGACGCCATTACCCGAAGTTGACGAGGCCGAGGGGCTAAAGACGGTGGCTGGAGGGAAGCTAGAGAAGTGGCCTGCTCGGTTAACCGCGGTTCCACCGAGAATAAACAGAGGAGATCTCCAGGAAATCACACCGGAAGCTTTCTTGGAAGACACGGAACTTTGGAAACGAAGACTTTCTTATTACAAAAAATTAGATTACCAGTTAGGTGAAACCGGTAGATACCGAAATTTACTCGATATGAACGCTTACCTCGGTGGATTCGCCGCGGCTCTAGCTGATGAACCGGTATGGGTCATGAACATTGTCCCTGTCGAAGCTAAGCTCAATACTCTCGGTGTCATTTACGAGCGTGGACTAATCGGAACATATCAAAACTGGTAAGCTTTAAACCAAACCGGTATCATCTTGTCAAAAACCGGATTATCTTGTCGAATTGGTTATGGTTTTAATCCGGTTTTTGGTTCTTTTTTTGGTTAGGTGTGAAGCAATGTCAACATATCCAAGAACGTATGATTTTATCCATGCCGATTCGGTTTTCACAATGTACCAAGGTAAATGTGAACCGGAGGATATATTGTTGGAGATGGACAGGATTCTTAGACCGGGTGGTGGAGTGATTATAAGAGATGATGTGGATGTTTTGATTAAGGTTAAGGACTTAACCAAAGGGTTAAAATGGCAAGGTAGAATTGCTGATCATGAGAAAGGTCCTCATGAGAGAGTGAAGATTTACTATGCGGTAAAACAGTATTGGACTCTTCCTGCTCCTGAAGAAGATAAAAACCATACTAGTGCTCTCTCATGATTTTAGTTTTTTTTTTTTCTTTCTTTTTCTTAATTCTTACAACTGTTTTTTGTTTTTTGGTTTTTGATTTTTATTTTTTATTTACAACAATAAAATGTCATTGATTGTTGTCAAATTATTATCATCATATTAAATAAGTTCTAAGAAGAAAAAGTTAATTATTAAAAAAAGGTTATTTTGATCATTCGCACCTCGTAAATTATCAGAAATCTATAGAGAGCAAACAACAATCTAGATCACTTGATTTCTAGATCTAGAGAGAAAAATCTTGGCATGATATAAAAACCCGAAAATTGGAAATTGAATTGATACCAAATCAAAATTATTTGAATCATACCGCACATATCCCAATTTTTTAAAAAATTGAATGGGACTCAACACTTTTAGTACCGGAAAACTCGAATCAGACTTGAACAAAGAACTGAATGAATACCTGAAAAGGCTGAAATACCTGAAATATTAATTTGATATCTTGTACTGTTCAGAAGATCAGAGCAGCTCTTCGATGTGATAAATAGTTTGGAAGTTAATGTTTCATACTTTCATTCATTGGGTTTCTTTTTTTCGGAGTCATGAACGAACTGGCGTGTGGTTTGGCTCGGTTTGGTTTAGTGGTTGGGGGTATTGACTCACTTATTCACTAATATATTGTTGTCGACAGTCCTTGTCGTGTGTATATCATGTGAATGGAGAGGAGATGATTAGGAGTTTTAGGAACATTAGATGAAAGAATGAAACAACTCTTTTTCTTTAAGATGATTTTTCTTGGCAGAAACACAAAAATTTGTTTGCTGTAAAAAATGATATAATGTTTTAGACTCACTAAAATATTTGGTGAGTAGACTAGTCTAACTATTGTCGTGTATATAAAAGATATATGGAAAGTGAAACGTTATGTGAAACAATTTTCGTTTTATCTAAATTGATATTTTGTATAGAAACATATCATTTTTTTCCATGTGGCCATGTTTTAGATTTATAAAAAAAAATTGATGAGTGAATTTTAAGTAAGTGAAACTATTTTTGTTTTGTTTTGTTTAAAATGATATTTTTTTATAGAAACATAATATTTTTCTATGTGGCCACATTTTAAATTTATAAAAAAAAAATTTTGATGAATGAATTTTAAGTAACGTTATGTGAAACAATCTTTGTTTTGTTCAAAATGATATTTTTTATGAAAACATAATATTTTTTCTATGTGGCAACGTTTTAGATTTTTTTTTTTTAAAGTTATGAGTAAATTAGTTGACGGTTATTAAATTGTGGGTATTAATCGAACTTAAAAACCTAATCATATCTCAATTTACAAAAAAAAAAAAAAAGAAAAAAAAAACCAATATCTTGGTAGAAGAAACACCATATCTTTGCAGTCTTCAAATTATGTAAGGAATGGTTAAATGAAATAAGCATATTAATGTAGTTTTATGTTCGGTATTAATTAAAAATTGAAAGTGAAAAGAGGAGGTGGTGTCTCAATGACGGTGACACCCGACATCTAAGTACAAGACCGTAGGGATGACGTGATTGAAAAGGAAGTATGACCGATATGTGAATAAAGAGTGATAGGTGAGTTTTGCTTTAAATGTGTGTTTTGACTTTAGTTTTGCTTTAGTTCCTTTAAAGAGAGGTTGGTAGGTGATCTTATTAGGATCGAGATATGTAAATATTAACCCTAGGCTCTCTAAGATAAAGGAAAATATACATAAATGATAATATGGAAATCTAATATTTACATATCTCGATCCTAATAGATCTCATGAAAATACATACATGTTCATATCTTGATGTGAAATATAGTATTATTTCAATCCTCAAAACATTACTTTTCCATCAAAACATGTTATTAGTTCTTAATGAGCTGGCCAAAAGTTGAATTCGAAACTCATAGGGACTTATTAAATAGTATATTCGAATTTGTCTTTTTTTTTTTTTTTTTTTGAATTTGAATTTGAGGTTCTTATGTGAGTAATGAATGTGATTATGAAATAGGTATTTTGCTTTTGATTTCAAATAGCATAAAATTGATGATAAATTATACAAGCACTAGATGATTGATCGGCATTCTGGGATTTTCATATATGATTTTCATCATTATTCTTATCTATATCCGAAAAAAATAAATTCAAATGCAAATAGTTTAGTCCGATCAACATGAAGTAAATCTTTTGAATTTAATTATATAAACAACCTTCTACCAAAATATATTTCTTATATAGGTTGATTTTTCTGATTATAAGTATAAGATTAATAAAAAGAAATTATATTTTAATATAGTTTCTAAGTTAGCATTCTTTTATCAACTATCAAGAATCATCAATTTAACTTGTAAGTGTCTCAAATAAAGCTTAACATTAGGATGTGACTTGTAACACTCTTGTAATAATCTCAAGCATCCCAATTTAACTTGTAACTTGATATAAAATCTCAACATTAGGATGTTTAGAATTGGACAATACAAATACTACTCTGCATTTCGTACAGACCTAAGACTAAAATTTCTTAAAAAAAAAAAAAAAAAAAAAATTTGGTACCAATTGTTCCTTTAGCATTGTATTCTACAATTTGACTAAACAAACACATCATCCAGAACTCTTTTTTTTTTTTTTTTTTTCAACCAAACATTAATTTCAAATAATATTAAAAGATGACATCCACGAAGGCGGGTGCCTGTTTACATATAAAAATTCGCGTAAACGACCTCTTGCACCACGAGTCAAACCATCCGCCTGTTTGTTGAATTCTCTCCGAGTATAAGCCAAAGAAAAACTTGGAATCTGTCGTCGAAGGTCCTCGAAAATCTCCCGTTGAACATCAAATGCTGGCCACATGGTAGAATTCTTTTATATATATGAACCTATACATAACATTTTTTTGTTACTCAAATGAAATCAAACAAATTAAGTATTCAGGCCCATTTCCAATATGGGCCCATCAATAACTTTTTTCACATGGAGCATAAATGACAAAAGAACATTTTGTACTTTATACCAAATTCAGTTTCAGTGACTTCTTGTCAGTTCACTAGGCCACGTAGATGCATGACTTTCTTTATAAATTTGATCAGATTAAGCAGACAACAAATTATGTTTTTGTTGTTTTGCGGCTAAATAACAAACTTAAATTAAAACTTTATAGTAATAAAATCCTAAATAAATAAACGGTCAATGGTCAAAGGAACAGTCAAAATTTTCCGGATATTCCGCAAGCAAGCGATCTAGATTCCCCCAACAATCCCTCTTCTCCGTAAATCTCACCCTTCCGAAGGCTAAAATCGTCATTTTGACCTCAACCCAAAAACAAACCTCCACCGTTAGATTCCCCCTAAGCTCATCAATCCAACGGTCCAAAACCAAAGTTTGACCTCTGTTTACGCAAATCAAGAAAAATGATTGGTCTTTCTCAATATAAGCAAGGAAAGCTCGTATATAGAGAGAGAAAGAGAGAGAGAGAGAATCTGTAATCTTTATTGAGTTTTTGTTGGATAGCAAAGAGAAGGAGAAGGAAACAGAGTAAAATAAAGCTCTCTCTCTGTTTTTTGTTTCTCTTTCTCTTTTGCTCTGTTTTTTGGTGGGTAATGATGAATGTGATGCCTAGGTTGAAGAGTATTGCTTCTGGAAGAATCTCTGTTTCTTCTGATAAAGTAAAGATTCAATTTCCTCTTTTTTTTTGAGTTTTTTTTGTAAAGATTGTTTTTTTTTCTAATGAAAAAGTTTGAAACTTTGTTCATTAGGTTGTTGGAGAAGTTCCAGATAATAACAACGAAATGAAGGTTTCAATATTCTTTCTTTTGAATCGATTCCATTTCTCTTTTAATCTTGTAAGCTAAATTTTTGGATTTTTGTTTAGGTTACAGAAGATGGAATCATCAATTGTAACAAAACAGAATCTGGTCAGATTATTACAACTAGAAGAAAATGTCTAAATGACCAAAAGGACAAGGTTAGTTTATGTTCTGTATTAAAGCTCTTTGTTGTTAATCATTTGGAAACTAATCTCTCTTTTTTTCAATTTCTGATGTTTGTAGACAATCTCCTATAAAGCTGAGAATGTGATTGGTACAGGGTCCTTTGGTGTTGTCTTTGAGGCTAAGTGTGTGGAGACTGGAGAACAAGTAGCTATTAAGAAAGTGTTACAAGACAAGAGATTTAAGAATAGAGAGCTTCAGATTATGAGAATGCTTGAGCATCCTAATGTTGTTGAGCTTAAGCATTCTTTCTATTCAACAACTGTTGTTGATAGAGCTGAAGAAGAGCTTTATCTTAACCTTGTTTTGGAATATGTACCCGAGACGATTTTCCGCGCTTCCAAACATTATACTAAGATGAATCTTCATATGCCTTTGATTTATGTTCAGCTTTACACTTATCAGGTGAGTGGAAACATGTCTAGTTGGTTTTTTGGATTGTTGGGAGTTAAGGATATGTTTATTGTGGTTGTTTGAATTTAGATTTGTCGCGCCATGAATTACTTGCATCAAGTTGTAGGAGTGTGTCACCGTGACATTAAGCCGCAAAATATATTGGTAAGTATTTGAGAATTAGTGTAATGTGAGTTTCATAACAGCTTTTATGCTGATTTTTGTTATGGTGTGGAAACTCTGTAGGTTAATACCACTACACATGAGGTAAAGATATGTGATTTTGGAAGTGCGAAAATGTTGGTAAGTCTTTTAACATTTCATTATCTGTTATTCAGGAAAATGTTGGTAAGTTTTTAGATTGAAGCCTTTTGATTAACGAGTGATTCTCTTGATCTTTAGGTTCCAGGAGAGCCTAACATATCGTACATATGTTCACGGTATTACCGAGCTCCTGAACTCATATTTGGAGCAACTGAATATACAACCGCAATCGATATGTGGTCTGTAGGTTGTGTTATGGCTGAACTTTTACTTGGACAGGTGAGAAATTTTGATTTTGTATCTTTCTTGTTTATGCATTCTACAATTTATAGACTTATTCTCGATGTTTTTGATTGTGTATAGCCTATCTTCCCTGGAGAGAACAGTGTTGATCAACTTGTAGAAGTCATTAAGGTACAGATTGTTTTGGTTTCGTATATTTGTTTTGTTATCTCTTTATGATGATTTTACAACATCTTAAGAGTTTGTTTTTGTGTACTATCAGGTTTTGGGGACACCAACTAGAGAAGAGATCAGGAACATGAATCCTCGGTACAACGAATTTAAGTTCCCTCAGATTAAAGCTCAACCATGGCACAAGGTATGATAATACTTTAAGAAATTTTTTAACTTCTTGTCACTCTTTATCTAAAAGGTACTTGTTAATCAGATTTTCCGTAGAGAGGTGACTCCAGAAGCCTTGGATCTTGCTTCAAGACTTCTCCAGTATTCACCAAAACTAAGATGCACAGCGGTTAGAGTCGACCTTCTTGAGCTATGTATGTTTGGTTTGTTACCATTTTCTTACTCTTTCACTTTCTCTGGTTTCAGCTTGAAGCATGTGCACATCCGTTCTTCGATGATCTAAGAGACGCGAGAGCATGTTTACCAAACGGAAGAGCACTTCCTCGGTTATTTGATTTCACAGCTCAAGGTTCGCAAAAAACCAAAAATTGGAAACATTACTTTTCTTGTTCCTTTATCAAAACCTCAACTACAAGAGACCAAAATGTGTTTTGATGTTTCTTACAGAACTCTCTGGTGCATCTGTTGAATTGCGCCATCGCTTGATCCCCGAGCATGCGAGGAAATGAGTAGAGTTTTCATATTAAAACATTTAGAAGCGGCATGAAAATTTTGGATGGTTTGAGTTGTAGCTTACTCTCTTTAGACCAGGAGCTGGAATGTGTTGTTGTATGTGAGATTTTCTTGTTCTTTGTGTATAGCAATTTTGTATGCCGCCTATAAACTCATCACTAACCTCTTGAACCATGTATAATCAATTTTGTGTGTGAGACCTTCACTAATATTTCAATTTCAAAACCATTGCAAGGGAAATAAGATAAATCAAAAGCGCTAAAAACTCCTAATCCAATCCTAAATCCTAAAAGCTCCTAGACCTTAAGCTCTATAAAATCATAACACTAACAAAATTATCGATTTTTTTAGAGAACAATCATTGTAAATAATCTAAGGCGTTTTTATATTGTAATCGGCTTAGTCTATATAACTTGTATATAATTTTGTGAATTGCGTAATTTTCCATTTCATTTTTGTTAGTCACATATTTTTTACCAACACTTTTTAGTAGCATAAATCAACCTTACATTGCTGTTAATTTAAACTTTACCCTCTACTTTGAGTAATCATATATTTTTCTCTAAACCTTTTAGTAATTAGAGTATTATCACGTAATTTTATGAGATAATTGATGCATCTTTATAGATTCATTGTACTAAATGCAAAAAAACGAAAGAGGGAATGTGTAAGTTTTGCCTCAAAGTAGAGTAGCATAGATTAACATATAGACTGGCTAAAGAGGTACATCATTATCTCAATCAAATTTTTTTTTTTTTTTGGAAAAAAGAAATTAATTTTTTGTAAGATTGTGATATTTGTAACATCATTTTAGTACGTTGGTCCAAAAAAATCACCATTTTAATATTAAACACAATATTATTCATTGAGAAAACAGGGACGTTTTACAAGAAGAAGTTAGGTGTTGTGGGGTCTAGTAACGAATTCAGAAATTACTCTGCTAGTTTTAATTTCCTTAATTTGTTGGATTTCAATTGTTTACTTACTGCACTTTTTTTTTTTTTTTTTTTTTCAAAAGGGGTAATTTTTAAAAAGATCGAAAAATATAATTTAGGGTATTATTATTATTCAGTGTAGACTGTGTAGTACTTCCATTGGATTTATTTCATTTCAAGCAATTATGTTGGACTTATTTATAATTTCAATAGACATCTATTGGATTGATTTAATTTCAAGAAATTCTGTTTTACCAACAAAATTGTTTTTTCTTTTTGAATCTGTATTATAACACAATGTTATTAATTAATGGACGTAAATTTAATTCCAGAACTTTGAAAAGGTAATTTTAAATGATTTTAGAATCGAGTCTGCGAATTTTAATTACCCTATCTGGTTACATTCACATGTTTTCTACACAAATCTCTAATATATTTTCCAGACTTTAAATACATAATCAGTCTCATTCTTCATCCTCTCTTCTCTGTTGTCATATATAATCTCTAACTATGAAATCTCCACAAGTGTTTCTAATTTCACTCATGTTCTTCTTTTCCAATTTTCTTGCATCACAAGTGAACTCTACTTTCCATTTCCAGCCTGCCGAAAACTGGATGAATGATCCCAACGCACCGGTCTACTACAAGGGCTTGTATCATCTCTTCTACCAATACAACCCGAAAGACGCGGTTTGGGGAAATATCGTGTGGGCTCACTCGGTATCTAGTGACTTGGTCAACTGGTTTTCCCTTGAACCTGCCATTTATTCATCCAAATGGTTCGATATACAAGGAACGTGGTCTGGTTCTATGACGATCGTACCGGGGAAAGGACCCATCATTCTGTACACGGGCCGTAACAAGAACCATACGCAGTTGCAAAACTACGCAATTCCAGAGAACTCATCAGATCCTTACCTAAGGAAGTGGATTAAGCCCGACGATAACCCCATCGCTGTACCGGACTATACCATGAATGGTACGTCTTTCCGTGACCCGAGCTCGGCTTGGTTTTCGAAAGATGGTCACTGGAGGATGATCGTGGGTTCACAAAGAAAGAAGAGAGGTATGGTTTATCTGTACCGGAGCCGTGATTTCAAGAGCTGGGTGAAAGCAAGGCACCCGTTTCACTCCAAAGAGTTAACCGGAAACTGGGAGTGTCCTGATTTCTTCCCGGTTTCTTTAACCGAAGGTTTGGACTTGGACTACGACGGGCCAGACACTAAGCATGTTCTGAAGATTAGCTTGGACTTAACTAGGTATGATTATTACACTCTTGGGGCATACGACCGTAAGAAGGACCGGTACGTACCGGATGGTTCATCTCCCGATGGTTGGGATGGTTTAAGGTACGACTACGGCAATTTTTATGCCTCTAAGACGTTCTTTGATTATAAAAAGAAGAGAAGAATTCTTTGGGGCTGGTCCAATGAATCCGACACCATAAGAGATGATAGATCCAAAGGTTGGGCTGGTGTTCAGGTATCTAATTAAAAGGCTAATTTGCTCTTTTTTTTGGGTCAACCTATTATGAATGCTTAATCCATCATTGTGTCAGTAAAAATTGAGTTAGACATAATTTTTGTTGGTTACAGACAATACCAAGAACGGTACTTCTTGATGCAAGCAAGAATCAGTTAGTATTTTGGCCGGTTGAAGAGATCGAGTCCTTACGAAACCAAAGTGAGCACATCCGAATCAATAAGTACGACATCACGACGGGCCAGCGCTTAGAGGTGAAAGGAATCACTCCTGCTCAGGCGGATGTGGAAGTGACCTTCAAGATCCAAAGTTTAGAGACAGCCGAGACATTTGATCCAAGCTTTAGGTTCAAACCGTTTGATTTGTGTAAAATGAAAGGCTCGAATGTGACAGGTGGTGTAGGACCATTTGGTCTGATCACATTAGCCACTCCTGGTTTGGAAGAATACACTCCTGTGTTCTTTAGAGTCTTCAAAGACTCTTCCACTCACAAGCCTAAGGTCCTTATGTGCTCCGATGCTAGACCGTACGTTTCTTGATCTCTCTCTACCCTTATGTTATACATTTAAATGCCTAGATATGCTAACAATATCTATGAGTCATGATTTCCATTATAGTTCATCGCTGAAGAAAGATCAAGGTCCACTTCCGGCACAGAAGATGTATAAACCATCCTTTGCGGGTTTTGTAGATGTTGATCTAACAGATGGAAAGATCTCTCTAAGGAGTTTGGTATGTGTCTTTATGTATGTATACACTCTGCTTTAAGTTATATTTTGTGCAAAAAATTATGTATTTGTGACACATCATTTACAGTTAGATCACTCGATCGTTGAGAGCTTTGGAGCTTTAGGGAAGACAGTGATAACCTCTAGAGTTTATCCAGTGAAGGCAGTAAGAGAGAAGGCACATTTGTATGTGTTTAACAATGGAACACAAACTGTGACCATAGAGAGTCTCAATGCTTGGAGTATGAAGAGCCCTTTGCACATGAACGATGCAGCTGTTGGAACTGGAAGGGAATTTGCTCTTTGACATATATCAAAATGAATTTAACCTTAGTGTGAGTAAGAAAGTGAAACTAGTTTTTTTTGTCGTAAAAAAGTGAAACTAGTTAAAGTTATAACATGTCTAATGTCTAAATCAATAATTTGTTTTCAATCATAATATATATATATATATATATATATATATATATAATTCTCTAATATTATTCTTCTTCCTCTTTCAATATAAAATCCCAATTTGAAAATTTTCATTGCCTTTTTAGTTTTTACTCTTCTATCCACTTGTTGTTGGGAAAATATGGATTTGGTTCATTGCTTACCAGATATAAATATTTCAGTGTATATCTCGAAAGTTTTGGTTCAGAGCACATAAATGCTTAGATGACTAGATTGTGTTCCTCTTTCTCTCCCTATCGTTTACCTCTAAATGGAATTCTGTTCTGTAAGCTAATATAATCTAATTGTGTCAATTTTACATCTTTTTTAAGTAGACCTCAACTAAATATATACTCTTACAAAATGAAAATTATGTAATATAGCTGGTGAAATTTGTTATCCAATTTTCTTTTAATAAAACCCACTTGAAACAAAGAATTGTGGGGTTTTCTTCTCTCATTAGTAGATACATCTTGCATGTGAATGATGGTAAATCCTGTGTGATTAGGTTCTAAGAATTTTGTGCCAAATTTTGCTTTTTGATGATGTATATAATCGCAATCGAATTCCGGTTTAACATACCAAGAGGGTTTTTTTAGTTCAAATCCAATTGGGACAAATGATATAGGTCTTAAATGTGGTATTATCAACAGTTGGATTGTGTATTTTTTGAATATAAGATATGTAAAGTTTTCAAAATAATCAGAATTGATGTTTTGACGTTTGACATTTTGGTGCCTCCGATTGATGAATAGATTTGTATTAAACATTGGGCACGACATGAAATTTTTTTTGGATGGTTTAGAATTATGTGGCTCTATACTTTGAAACTATGTTACCTTTTAAGCCGTTATGGTTTGAATGTGGCGTTTTAGTTGAAAAATTTGGTTGTTGTGAGATTTTTTCTTGTTCAATGAGTATAGCAATTTTGTAATGGTGGTTATAAACTCATCTCTCTCCAGTGAAACCATGTACAATTTGTCCATCAATTTTCACTGTTATCCACATAAATGCAATATTATGTGACTTTTGTAGACCTAATTTCCATATATCCAAGTGACTAAGGGTCTTTAGTTCGAATCAACCATTTTGAATCAATCTGGAACAACCAATCTAAAAATCAAATAATATTTCTAAGGTTTTTTAATAAATTCACTTTTCAATATTTGAGAATCAGAAGTGATTTTTCATCAATCAACGAAAATAACCGAAAAATTCCAAACTAAAAACCGGATGAAACCTATTTTTACCAAATTGACTTGCTCTCAAAAACATTTCATCGAACACTTATCATATTTTACCGAACTTCTTTTGAACAATGTTGGTGTCAAGGTAATCGAGAGGCAAAATGACAAACACACCATTTGCATCTCCCAGAGTCCCAAAAAACTTGACACAACAAAAACAAAAATCTTGTAATAATTAAGTAATCTCATCATCATCACGCGTTAATGAAACATGACGACTTGTGTCTTTTTCACTATCAATTTCCCAAACATTATCTATTTAGTTAAAAAGCTTTCATTGAAAATCCAACAGCGACCCTATCAAGTTCAATCGATTCTCAACACTTTCTCTTCTTCAAGATCCAATCTTCACCTCCAAAAGCCGAATCTTTTTCACAAAAAATGTCTTCTTCTTCTTCTTCTTCTTCTTCTTCGTCGTCTTCTGATTCTTCAGATGTTTCATCTCCACTTCTGAATCGGAACCGTCGTCTTCTTCCTCCAATCTCACCATCATCACAACCCTTACGTGGTGCAGCTTCACGGCTTCTTCGTCGAGCTAGTAATCATCGGATGATGCTTCGTGAATCCTCTGTTCGTGTCCGTGAAACAGCAGCTGAACAGATTGAGGAGAGACAGAGTGAATGGGCTTATTCGAAACCTGTCGTGATTCTAGATGTGATTTGGAATCTTGCTTTTGTAATTGTTACGGTTCTGGTTCTAGGGTTTAGTTCTGGTGAAGATCCTGATGTTCCTCTTAGGTTTTGGATTGTTGGGTATAATCTACAGTGTTTGATTCATGTTGGTTGTGTCATTGTCGAGTTTCGAAGACGAAGAAGAAGACGAGAAATTGATGTTTCTGGATCTAGTGATGATGATGATGAATCTGTTGAGATTGATACTAATGTAGTAGTAGATGATTCTCAGATTGTGTCTGGAACTAGGTAAAGATTTGATCTTTGATTCGTTTCTTTTTTATACATATGTTCTGTTCTCATGTATGTGAATTTGTTATTGTTCTAGTGTTGCTAAGCATCTTGAGTCTATGAATGCAATCTTTTCGTTTGTTTGGTGGATCATTGGGTTTTATTGGGTCACTGCTGATTCCGAGGAGCTCGCCCAAAGTTCGCCTCTACTCTACTGGTTTGTTTACAAAATGCACAACATTTTCTTTTAGAGGTATAGATCGATTTTGGTTTCATATGGTTATGTTTGTGGGTTTGCAGGCTTTGTGTTGCGTTTCTCGCCTTTGATGTTATCTTTGTAGTTCTTTGTGTTGCGGCCGCTTGTCTTATCGGTATAGCTGTTTGCTGTTGCTTGCCTTGCATCATTGCGGTTCTGTACGCTTTGGCAGATCGGGTAAGTTAAAGACAAATATCCGTATTTTATTCGATAGAGTGTGTTCATTAGTATATGGTAAGAGGCTTTTTGGTTTGGAAATAGCAGGAAGGAGCATCGGATGAGGAGATAGAAAGGCTACCGAAATACAAGTTTCTAATTGTAAGAAACTCGGAGAAAGTGAATGGCGAGATACGGGAAACTCATGGTGGGATAATGACTCAACTAGGTGTTGATTCTCCAACCGAGCGTGTGTTATCAAGCGATGAAGCTGTAAGTTAAACCAAACCAAAATCTAATCAATTCTCGAAATTGGCGATCAGCAGTATAATCTTTACCTCTTTTTTCAGGAATGTTGCATTTGTCTATGTGACTATGAAGATGGAACAGAGCTAAGAGAACTCTCATGTAGACATCATTTCCATGAAGCTTGCATAGACAAGTGGTTACGCATCAACGCGACTTGTCCTCTCTGCAAATTCAACATTCTCAAAACCGGTGAACAAAGTGGCAGTGATGCAGTATGATCAGAGTCCATTGTTTTAAGAGTCCATTGTTTTAAGTGTTTAGAGCTTGATCAATCTCTTTCTTTTTCTCTCTTTGTTGTGTAAATGTTAAAAAGTAAATAGTTTATATTATACAACTGTGTATTATTATTACATGTTGAGATTATTATTTAGTTATATGATATAATTGAGATTTTGCAAGGTGTTATTAGTGTTTTGAACAACTAAGAGAGATTTGTCTTCATATGGCACATGTGAATGTAGTAAGCGCCCACAAACTTCTACCAAAATGATTAAAGAAGAAACGTTTTTATTGAGTCAGAAAACATTAGAAAAAAATTGTAATTATATTTTAATGAATAATAGAGATTGTTAATTTTCTACTAGAATAATATTCAAAGGTTGGACCCAAAGTATATATCTTGAACTTTAGACTTTGAAAAATAAAATAATTACTATTATTTTATAAAGGTTGGACCTAAATATATAAAATAATTAATTATGACTTTCATTTGAATTTGAAGGCAAAAAAAAAAAAAAAAAAAGGAGAAAATTAAGAAGAGCTCAGATGATCAAAGTATTATTACGGCGGCTGACCTAAAGGGCGAACAGAGGCGAAAAAGAAAAAGCTGGTGAAGGAAAAGGAGATCTAAGAGGGAGAGGAGATCGTGGTTCTGGCCGGCAGGTGGAGGCTTCCCTAGCTCCTCTGTCGGTCAGATCTGGTTCGTTTGTAGATTTTAGTGGATTCTTCGGTTGTTTTTTTTCTCGCTGTAAGTTTTAGTAGGAAGGTGAGGGAGTCTGAGTCCGGCTCGAATTCAGACCTAGGGAAGGAGAGGCAGCGCTGGTTTGGTTGTCTCCTCTGCTTTGTGGTCTCTTCATAGCGACGGGTTCACTCTTCTCTGGAATTCCAATATGTGATCTAGTCCAGATATGTCCCTCTCTCTAGTTTTGAAGGGTTTGTGTCATTGTCTCTATGAGCCTGGCTTTATCCTTTAGAATTGGTTGAGATTTGGTTCTGGATTTTGGTATTCTCTTGTTTTGTCTGTGTTGCTGGTATTCTGTTCTCTTGCTGTGAACAAGCCTGGATTAGTCTTCTCTTTGGACTCGTGGTCCTTTTTGGAGGGTCCTTTCGTGGTGGTGGTTGCTGTGGTTTCACCCTGGTTCGTTCGGGTGCCTGTTTCCTTTGGTCGTGGTGCTTCTCGGGTTGATTTCTCGTTGCTCTTCGTCTCTACTTAAAGACTTGTTCGAGGTCGTTTCTTTACAAGGAGTGGTGGCTAGGCGTTTCCAAAGGAGTGTTTTCTCATTCTTCGCCGTTTCCGTGAGGTTCCTGGGTCTCTTTTGGTCTTTTCCTTTCGGTTCATCTCTTGTTGGTTTATTTAATCTGTGAGGTAGATCTAAGTACAAGAAGAGGATTGATTCTAGTTTTGCTCTGCCATCGTGTGTCTCTTTTGATCCCTGCAAGTGTTCTGCGATTTTTGAAGTTTAGGCTCTTCCGTTTTGGTTTGTTTCCAGCTTTGAGTTCATTATCCTTGTTGCATTGTTAAGGTTGTATTGTAGTAGTCTCATCTCTCAAGCTTCCCTTGTTTGGGTTAAGTTGTATGTTTCTCCTTGTTTAATATAATATGTTCAGATGGAAAAAAAAAGAAGAGCTCAGATGGGCACAAAATTGGCCAAGGATACCACCAGACCACTTTACTAGTGGGAATAAAAAGCTGTAGTGGGAATAAGAAAATATCGTATCTACTTGTAAATATTATTATTTTTCATTAAACTCGATTACTCAAAAAATTATTTAGTTTGTGTAATAATATAACAAGATCTGAGTTGCAAAATAAATATAGCTTATTCATTAGAACTAGTAAGGTGTTGTTCCTCAGTATAAAAACTTATTCTACTATAATTAATCTAAATATATATTTTTTTCATTCCCTACTAATCGAATTCAAATGAATTGGAAAATAAGAAAAAAAATCAATTTTGAAAATCTAAGTTCTATGAAATTTTGAAGATAATGAATTTTAAGTGAAAACTTAATCAAACCCAAAATTAATTACACCATTATTAGGATTGAATATTAGTTTTTTAGAAATTTTGATTGAACACCAATTTAGACGAATTCAAAAGATAAAATGGACCTTTTTCTTAATTTCATAATACTTAATTTATTGATTTCATTGATTAATCAAATTTTCATCCCTAATACCAAAAAATTACCATGAAAAATATATAAGTAAATTTATATTTATTAATTTCACAAAAGACAAAACACACAAATTAACAAAATTCCATTATTAATCAAACGTATATTTTTTTCCCTCTTAAACCCCACAATTTCGGAGTAAATTTTGGCACAAAAGAAAAAAACACACATAAAGAAAAATCTGTACATTGTAGAATTTTTAAGAAGACTGTTGATACGCACACCAAACAGGAACTCCAGTAACAACAACATGAGGACCACCCATTGATGAAGAAGTCATCCTCGGTCTCTGTCTCCACCCATCCGCAGCTTGAGAAGAACACATCCCATAATCCATCACCGGAGTCGAAGACTTGAATGTTGTGCCGTTACCCTCTGGTACTTTGACCATAATGGAAACATTTACAATCCCGCATTTGTCACCGTACTCATCTCTCAACCTATAACTCAAAAAATTCAAATGCCCTTGCGGAGGCGCGAATCCACCGAGGAAATCACTTATCGGTATTTTCGCGCATCCCACGGTTTTATCTTGACCAGCACAACCGCTTTTTCGATAAAATACCTCAACGGATATAAACCTTATACTTGCGTTTAAAGGTATGTCCATCGAGATTTTATCGTTCCAAATCGGATTACTTCCACCTAAGTCATCCAATTTAGATATTTGTTGTTTCTCGTCGATTTTGAAGATGCAGTATGTCTTCGATTTCTTCAAGGGTTTTGAATTTACCTTGAGTCCTTCTCCTGATATTAACTCTATCTCTAGTGATCGTTTCATTGTTGAATACGATGACATAATGTAATGTGTTTGTAATAAAACTATGAGTCCAAATTAAATCTTTTGCAAGAGATTGAATCCTTATTGCTGTTTTTGTTTCATGGAAAGTGGAGAAGATGGGTTTGTATATATTTATAGGTCAGATCCATTGACTAACGACCAAGCAAGGTTTCTTCTTAGTGCTTTCCCACTTGCTTTCAAATTCAAAATTTATCTCCTTTTTTTTTTCCCGGAAACTACAAAAGAAAAAACAAACATATTTCGTAAAATAATATTCTGAATTGTTTTTTTTTAATACGTAAAATATTATTATTTTTCAGTTCGTGCTGGTCACGTGCAGAAAAAGTGTAATTAATTTTAAAATTTTCAAATAAATGGGAACGATGACATGGTGATTTTGATGGTTGGAACCGGGTTTTTTAGTACGAGATTATCTGTGTTTTGGATTTAGGTGAAAAAAAATTCTCATATGTTTTTATTTAATTCTCTCCCCAAAAATTATCGTTCTAATCAAAATTTCTTGTGAGTTACGTTATGTATTAGTTTTTTTTTTTATTGTTCTAAATTTATGATGCGGGACTTGTATTGATATCTTAATATCAGTTAGGTGATTTTGGCCGGTTTGAACATTTTTATCAACGTATGTGGGCGGCATTTTAAATGATGCGTTGTTGCAAATTATTAATTTTGCTTTGACGTACGACATCACTTACATAATTTACTTGTTTATTTAGTTTTCCAAAAGTTTAAAATATTAATTTTTAAAAATTAATTACTAGCCTTTTTTCAAACACAGCCGGAGCGTATCTGTCAAATTAGAGACTTTTACAACTCTTTTTTTTTTTTTTTGGGTGGGGGAGAAATTTACTTGTGATCTTTGGTTTTTGGGTTGAACTGGTAAGAAAAGACTTTTACATAAGCTTTTAAAGATTCAGAATCTTTGTTCCACATATATCTTTTCTAGGAATTTTAGAAACTTTGAAGAAAATAACGAAAGTAGCTACTAGCTAGTACCAGTTATTTAAAGAAGACTATAAGACATTGCGTAGAATGGTAACATTTGAATAAGTCTCCGGTACTAGTTGAGACGGTACGTTTCGTGCAATAGGTGTAAAGCGATTACTTTGACTTGAAGCAATTTACCAAACAGAACTGAGACAAGTATTATGCGAACGAAGTTTCAGGTTCTTTTTGGTTGGATTCTGTGATTTCTGTCACACGCTTTATATTTTTTATACACCAAAGTAATCGACTTTAAAAAAAGTCTGATTATCGATCTCAGCATTTTCCGGTAAGTAAATTCTATAAAAAGTGATTCGTTGGTAGAAATGACACGCACAAATCGAGAAATTATCCAAATTTATAAAAGAAATTCTATCACAAAGTTTTTTTTTTTTTTTGATAAACCTACTTTTATTTTTTTCATTATTAAGACAAATAAGAAGTATGCTCCAATTAATACTCACCCTGTTTCATTTTAAAACATATAAATATCTTGGCATCTCCTGGTGTAAGTAGACTCAGTTTCAAGTTCTTTACAGAATTTAGCATAAATACTTCGTATTTTCGACTTTGTCAGACTAATATGTATGCTCTTACATAAGATAGTGACTAAAAGATTTATAAAGAGCAAAGAAACCCTCTCGAAACACGAAGAGCTGTAATGGCCATTGGATTGGGAGGAAGAACAACTTATACGGTCCCAAAACACTTTAGAGCCAACACACACTTAAGTATATATATATATATATATATATATATATATATATATATATATATATATATATNTATATATATATATATATATATATATAAATGATTTAGTTTTACAAATTGATATGATCATAATTAATCGTAGTCACGTGATTTCATCCCACTTCAAACAGTTGATGTAGCTAGGTAAGGTAGAAGAAGCATGTGTTTCCATAAGTTGGCCAGCAAACACTAACACGATATATATGCAACATGCATCCATGCATGCATATATACAAGTCATACGTACGTACGTCATCATGATGACGCTAATTGATGTGGAAACTCGATGGTCATATAATATACATCGCTTTCAAAACCTACCACGTTTCAGTCGACAACTTCTAAATGTGTTTTGTGTATATTATTATTATTTTCTAAGATATGTTTGTTATTATATACGACCAAATTTGATATGACCGCTAAGCGCCTTAGCTGGCAGTGATGGATATCATTACCGGTTGTTGTCTGGAAATTGATAGAGTTTTGCTTCGTTATTTCATGGCACGTGATTAGGCACACCAAACAATATAGACTCGGTTATGTTTTTTAGGCAAAGTTGTCGTGTTGACTTGATAAATGTCCTCAAAATCTAGGTCTATGTATATGTCTACAAGTTAGGGTTTAAGTACGAGGGCAAGCTAATTAAGTATTGTTTATGAAATGTCAAGTCAAAGAAGATTAATCTTTTAAAAGAACAACACTTCTACTAAATTAAGGAATTCAATCTCCTCCTTTCGAAGAATATTCTTCCTTGAATTTATCATGGTGAAAATGAAGATCTTGAATTAATCAATGGGAATCGAGGAAGATAACCGTTTGGCAATTTTGGAGACAAGTGATCGAGCAACTACGTACACAAATTAGAGCATGATAGCTAGGGAAACTGTACCCTTCAAAGAACTTATAGAAGAAAATCATAATCAATTGCTCTTTTTGAAAACCAAAGATAAAGAACAATTGGTAAAGATTTCTAGGTAAAAGGTTAGAGGTCGCCGGTTCGAATGGGCATTTGGGAGGGGACTATATAACATGCTCTGTTCCCCGGCCTGAGGAGATGTACGGGCCTAGGCCCGGAACCTCTACTTTTTTAGTCTAGGATTTAAGAGTTCATGATTGTGTGTTAATCTTTACTAACCCTATTCTATATATACATTTAAAAAACAACATATCTACAAAGTAGGGAAAAAAGTATCAATATTCTACAAATCTAACTTAAGGATTGACCCTTTTACGACTGTATTTATGATTATAAGTTATTTAGGAAAAGTGAACCAATGTCATGCTTTGTTTAAAGGCATTGTACAATGGGTTCGGTCTGCTTCTCAAGAAAAAATTGTAGTCCAATTGCAAACTCATCTTGCACGCAGTTGTTTATTATCTTTGGAGAGAACGAGATAAAAATAAATCGTAATTGTACAATGGATCGGATCTACAACATTTCATTGTCTCCAAGTCTCCTTGACTTGTGGTAAAAGAGATTCAACTCCTTATTCGGGCTAAGCCGGCTGGTCTGGACAAGGAGATCGCGATTAACCAAAGATTTTAGCAGCCTTTTACATTGAGTCATACATTGCCACCCCCACAGGGGTAGATCTAAGTGTGAGGTAGAGGGTGCATGTACAGGTAGAGGGTGCATGTACATCACATGTCCTTTGAAATAATTGGTTAAAGTTTCACCTAAACTGTTATCTCTCTTAGAGGTTAAGAGTTTGGTTCATTCTTTCTATACACAAGATGAATTTTTTATCTACATCCAGCACTGCTATCCGGTTCAAATACAGAGAGTGGTGATCTACATCAAAATAGTTTAGACCATTTTGATGAATCATAGCCATGGTAATTGTTTACTAAAATATTGGACCCAAAAAATATAAAATATAAAGACCCCTGAATTTTAAAACTTTGTTAACATATAATTAGGATAAATAGTTACTGTTTAATAAAGGTTGACCCAAATTATATACATTTATGAATTCATTTGAAATTGAGATTTATGCTAAATAATAAGGATAAATATAGATGTTTGTGTTGTTTGCCTATTTTGCAAAATTTTCAAACATGATGATTTTCAACAACTATCATCCAGTTCTGGTAAATTTCCATAATCCATTATTATTACATAGATATATTTCTTTAGTTTCAATAGTAATTTAAGATAATGTTTTAAGACACAAAAAAAAAAAAAAAAAAAAAAAAAAAAAAAAAAAAAAAANAAAAAAAAAAAGCGAAACCAGGTGCGCACCAAATCTCGTCTGTGCCATACGTTTGTGATGACAGTTTTCCTCACAGCTTCTCCTTCTTGGAGGAATCGAACTTTGCCTCCACCAAGTATTCGAATTAGCACCAAAAACAACTAATCATTTTTGTTATCTGTTGAGCAAAATAATGTTATTTAGTAGTCAAGACATTAATTGCAGTGAAAATAGAAAAATTTCACACTAATATTTCGCTTAATAAAAATATCAGACAAACAGAAAAAATATTTTTATGGAGTATTTCACATAATGAAAATATAACTAAAAAATTTGTAAAAATACAAATCTTAAAAATAAAATTATTTTTCTGATGATATAGCTAGCAAGATTTTAGTGTCTTATAAACTAACTTAATCATGGAACTAATACACTAGATCTATCGGAGTACTCAATCTAGACAAATAGAATCAACTTAATCTAAGACAATTTGGAATAGGTGATATGAAAACTAAATATAATTCAAATAGATTAATTTTTCTTTATTCAGCTAATCGAATTTGAACCAAACCCCAAAAAAATATCTAAATCAAAATCGAAGTTTTGTGAAAATTAAAATATAAACTAAAAATTTGAACAGAAAACCGAACCAAGGTAAATTCTTTTAGAAATACTATATTCATAAATCGGAAAACAAAAATACGGACTGAATATAATTTAGAAGAATTTAAAGATAAAAATAACCTTCTTTTATTAATTTCACAATACTCAAAAATTTATCAAATTCCATTATCATTCAAACATATATTTTCCCTCTTAAATCCCAAATTTTGGAATATAAATGTAGCGAAATAATGACAAAAGAAAAATCTGTACAAACTTAAGACGAGTGTTGTTGATACGCACACCAAACAGGAACTCCTGTTACTACACGACCACCATAACCTCCATAGCCACCCATTGACGTAGAACTCTTCCTCGCTCTCCACATTTGACCGTTACTCGCCGCGGCAGCTTGAGAAGAACACCCCGTAGACGACTGAGCCACCGGAGCCGCCAAAGACATAACATCTTTACCCTCTGGTACTTTGACCATAATGGAAACATTTACAATACCACATTTGTCACCATACTCATCTCTCAACCTATAACTCAAAAAATTCAAATGCCCTTGCGGAGGCGCGAATCCACCGATGAAATCATTTATCGGTATTTTCGCGCATCCGAGGATTTTATCTTGACCACCACCACCGCTTTTGCGATAATATACTTCAATAGAGATAAACCTTACAGTTACACTACCGTTTAGAGTTATATCCATTGAGATTTTATCGTTCCATATCGGACTGCCACCTCCTAAATCATCCAGTTTAGAGGTTTGGTGTTTGTCATCGATTCGGACAATGCAGTATGTCTTTGATCTTTTCAAGGGCTTTGAGTTTACCTTGAGCCCTTCTCCTGAGATTAGCTCAATCTCCAATGATCGTTTTATTGTTGAGTAGGACGACATGCCCGGAGTTAGTAAAAATGTGTTTATGTTTATATGTAATAAGTTAGATTCTCTGTGAAGAGATTCCTTATTGTTTCTGTTTTGTGAAGTTGGAGAAGATGAGAATGTTTTGTCTATATATAGTAAGCCAAGTTGACCGTTGAAGACAGGACTTTTTCTTCGCTACTTCCACATAGTTTCCACTCTGGATCCTTTTTATTTTGTCCGTTTCCTAGGAAACTGCTAACATATTTACTTACATATTCTATGTGGGTGGGTTTTGAACTTGTAGTTTATCGGTTTGTGTTACCAATTTTTTATTTATTTTAAATATATTTATAATTTAATTTTTTTCTTTTCATTTTTATATAAATTTTGAATTTAGTTACTGAATTTGATTTTAAATATTATTTATTAAAATTTTGGTTTATCCAAAAAGAAATTACTTAACCTAATCCTAAATCTTATGAAGAATTTCAACAAAAAAAAAAAGTATTTTTTTTCAAGAAACATGCAATAAATATTAGTTGGATTTAAACTCAAACGGTGATAAAGTGAAGACACAACATAAATCACTAGAAAATTTAAATTATCACTTTTTTTTAGTTGATACTTTTCAAAATTCAAATTTCTTATTCTAGATTTGATTTCATACGTAAAACATAATTATTTGTATCTCGTAAGTCTGTGCTTATACCTAAAACCACATTTTACTATTATAAAATATATTTGATTAAAATTAAAAAAAAAACCAAACCAAATCATTTATAATAAGTAGTTATTAATAAAAATAAATTTATTTAGTTTGGTTTTTGAATTTCTAAAGCAAACTTAGAAAAGTAACCGGATTGAAAACTTTTTCGAACTTTGGAAATTTTCAATCACTTTTCTTTATTTAATGAGTGTTTTTCAATATTCTTATTCTAGATATGATTTTATACATAAAGTATTATTATTCGTATTCTTCTTGTCTCGTGGTGTAAAAAAGTTTATTCTTTTTTCTTTTATAAAATTTTAAATTTTTCTTTTAGTCAGTTTTTGCCAATTAGAATGTTTTTTAAAACATAGGTGAGAATAATGACGTGGTTGATCCATCGGATGGTTCGATGATTCTTGGTTCTTGGACGGTGGCTTGAATCTTGATCAACGTATGTGTGCGGCATGTCTTTAATTTTTAAAGGGGAAATTTCATAAATACCCACCTTCCCATACCCATAATCACAAATACCCACT
>OVAF01000741.1:0-32543 GCA_900406245.1 Odontarrhena argentea
ATGGAGCTTTTGTTGATGAATCTTGGATATGAGCCGTATTTCCGTGATTGCATCAATCGATCTGAAACACAGTTCTTAACGCACTCATCTGTCATACTCGCATGTAAGATAGATGTTGAAAATATCATCATGAATAAAGCTACAATCATCAAAACATTGCATATTGTCTTCAGCTTTTGAACCGCCATATATAATTTGTAAAGTGAAATGATTTTGCAAGTGATCAAATTTCTATAATTCTTTTTTGTATTTATATAGCAAAATTTACTGTTACAATATGATAATGCTGGATTAGTTTTTTATAGTTAATATAGCAAAAGTAGTTTTACCAACCTTTAATTTAGAGATTATTTATTTTGGAAATCATTCTGTTTTTTAACTTAGTTTTGATAATTGTTTTAACCATCCAAACAGTAGCTAACCGTTGTTATACCGTCTTTTTTGGTTAATAATTACCTTTTTAGCTTTTTTTATATAGTTAAGTCAATAATAGACATATACATATGTATGTGACATAGCTAAAATCATATATTGATTTATCGATATCATCACGAATAAAGCTCTCAATTGTTTTCGGACTGCATCTGGAGAATTTTGATTATCCTTTACTCATATCACGAATTCGATGTTGAGAAATGAATTTTTGTTTTACATCTGAATATCCTTTACGGGTTATTTAGATGATTAATGATAATTGTTGTTCAAAGTTATTTATACATGTAATCTAAATTTATGGTGTAAATTTTTTAATGAGTGTAAAGAGAGCAAGATATGAAAGATTAACAGACTCTATCTATGTAAGCAGTGCTGTGATTGTGCTTAGACTCCAAGGCTAGGAATGGAGAAACAAATAAAGTGGTGCAGATGAGAGAGATCAAATAGGTCAAGCAAATAAAGTGTAGATCAAACGAATAAAGTAGATTAAAATATATATATGAGTGGAAAACTGTTTGAACCGTTCTTAATTAACAAGTCAATGAATCCTAAAACTTGAATGAAAAAATAAATAATGAAAACGATTTGATCAACTGTACAAGCAATTTATAAAGTACTAGTTTAGGATCCGCATAAATTAATATGTAGGTGAATAATTAAAAATTTGCTGATGTAAATATATTACATTTCGAAATTGACATCCGTATCATTTTTATTGTGTGATTAGAGTCTAAATTACGACATGTCAAAATATCATAATAGATGTCTTATTATATGGATATCATATCTTATTTACCGCCTATAAAATAAAAAATCGTATCTTATTTAGATTTCAAAATTGACGACCCGTATAAATTTTATATATGCACAATTTCTATACGTAAAAATATTTTATCCTATTATATGAATATCATATCTTATTCACTACACATAAAATAACAAATTATATCTTATTTATAAAAAAATATTGATATAAATATATTAAATTTATTATAACTGTGTAAATTTACAATTTTTTTTCTCATACTAATTTGTCTTACAAAAACTCAGATGTTCGCAAAATACCACTCACAAAATAAATGTATATGTTATTTTCTTAAGTTATAAAAATATGAAAAATGAATCTACTAAACGTCAGGACTCTATCGACAATACGGTTCCTGGAAAAAAATTGGAATCAATGTTTACACATCGTTCTTTCTAGCCGAAATAGTATTTTAAGATTTCATTTTCGAAAGGTATTGATGATTTTCTACAAGAGGATTTCTTTGTGCCATTAGATCATCCTTTAGTTTGGAAGCTATGTTGATAAGACTTGTGTGTTTTTTTTGTATATACAACTTCCTCTACTACTACACAGATGAGTTGAGTTGGTAGTATAGGTGGTCCACCATGTCGTCTATCGTTACATTCTCTCCAAAGATGATACAACATTGACCCAATTAGATATCATTTTAGAAATTCCCAACTGATCAATACTATGGTCTGCTATATGCATGACCATTGAGCTCCAATCTAGCGAGAAATGCTGGCTGAAAAAGCCTTGTCCAAAATCCACCCATATCTGTTGTGAGTAAATACGAGAAAAAAAAATATAATCTCTTGTCTCAAGATTGTGTTGGCCAAGTACACAAACCAGAGAGATATGCGAGTACCAAGGGAGCATACAGACCCTCCAGTCGATAAATCATTATTGAAAGCCAGACATGTCATAAAATTAAATTTGGGAGGGTGACAGGTAAACCACACACTTGATGCCTAATTTACATGTGGTATTTCACATCGGATATAAGATAACGTTTAAGCAGAGTGAAACGTTGGCCTGACAACTTGATATCGCAATCGCCAAATTATCCTATCATTAGTTGGACAATGTTTTTCACGGAAACAATAATTTTATTTATTTATTTATATTCAGAATATCAACACGAGGTACTATCCTCTGATTGTGTCCAATATTTGTCTTATGGTAGTGTGATCAGAGATCCTCAAATCAATATACCCACGAAGGTTTGTCATGATGACAACCAAATATCACGCCAAAACGATGTTGATCTCTCATTCTAAATGTCAACTTGATCATTGCAATTGTTCTACATTCCAAGATTTTCCTCTTAATCCATGATCTTTTGTTGTTTGTGGTATTAGTAGACCATATACATATTTCACGTATTAGGTACTCCTTTATCAAACATACCCACACAGAACAATTAGTAGATACGATTCTCCACAATAACTTCATCATCCAAACCTGATTCACCTCCTTTAGATTATTTAGATCCGATCCTCCTTCACCTTTAAAAGAACACTTCCTTCCAGCCAAGTTTTGCCTTCCTTGGATTTAAATCGAGACCTGACCATAGAAAAGCTGCACAAAACTTCTCTATCCCCTTGATGCATCTTGACTGTAGACGAAAAGCCAACATCCAAAAGTTTTTTTAAGCTTACAATGACTGAAGATATCAAATACAAGTAGAATAAAAGCCGGATTGACAATGATCCAGAAAAAAATTTCAGAGTAAAATTATATCTTTACTTGGAAGTTTAAAGATTTATTATTCGATAAGGAAAAAACCAAAAGCGAAACGGGCTTTAGTATTTCATCCAACTGCGCTTTAGGTCGAAGAAACAATTGGAGAAAAAAAGTTGATAGCTTCACGATCAAACCATACGCCACCGGTGAAAGCAGTCTCCGTCGCAAAAAGGGCTCCATCCAATCGGAAAGAAGGTAATCTGTATGGAATCGCCGATTCGAAATGGTTTACATCGCTTCGTGGGATGAATTCGTGGATCGAACTGTTCAGCTATTCCGAGCTGATCCCGAATCTGTAAGTTCAATTTCTTTGATTGTTTGTTCGATTTGGCTTGTTTTTGGTGGGGTTGGGATCTCAATCTTGAAATTTCTTATTGGGCATTGGGTAATTGATTTGAATCTGGTATCAGTTTTTGTTAGTTGTGTTTCTGATGAACTTGGATATTTGGATTGTGCAGACTCGTTATGTTATCAAGTATAGACACTGCGACAGCAAGTTGGTTCTCAAGGTTACTGATAACAAAGAGGTATCTAGACTGAATTTGATATATGATATCTGACCCACAATGATACTGATTTGGAGAATGTTCCTAGACTTATCTTTTCTGGCTGGTGTTTTTCGTAGTACCTTGTTGTATTTATGTGGTTACTTTGGTTTTGGCTTGGTGAACGTGATTGCTGTTTAGGTCTTGAATATTTCTTGAGTTTTTCTTACGTATTGGCCGGTCATAAGCAGATCTAAATATCTGGACAGTGAACGATCATATATATATACTATTGTTATTGTATAACTAATATGGAACTGATATTATGCCTAAATAATTGCAAATTGTTGGTTGTCAAAAAAAAAATGTCAAATTGTTGATATTTATCTCTTCTTTATTTATTCTTCAATCACTTTGACTACAAAATCTCCATAATACTCTCAAACAATATGACACGTACAATAATTGGTAAATACTTTAAAAACACACAATTTTTTGATAAAATATCGGATATTGGCATGGAAAGCCGGTAAAAATTATGATATGTCAATTTTATAGTCACTTTCTCTTTAATCTAATGTCTCAAGTTCAAGTGAGACCAAACATAAAAAGCGATAGAAAATGGAAAAAATTGAATAACATATTTTTCATCCTGATGGCCATAATAACATAATTTTTTATTATTTAATTTTTCTTAAAACACTGAAAATTAAAAGCGAAAAATTAATACACAAATAGAAAAATTAAGTAAATAAACTTACTATTGGGTTGCCTCTCACTAAGTGTTTGTTTTGAGTCATTAGATTGCTTGTGATGCATTTTCAGACTTGAGGTGGATTTGTGCATGAGGTGGATATGTGAAAGGTAGGGTGTCTCCCTCGTCCCGTGGTAACCTTGCATGTGATAGCCTTGTATGCTTCCTTTTTTTTTTTTTTTTTTGCAACTAACAATATTTTCTTATTCTCCCTGAAGAGAAACATGCTCACACCAACACTGTAAGCGTTACAGAAGATGACATATCATGAAAAATTTGTGATTATGTGTTTTATCAAAGGTATAAAACTTAAAGACTTTTTATGTAATGTTGGAGCTAATGTGAAATGTGATGTCTCAAGTTGTGGCATATAAGCTAAGGATTCAGGGTCTACAACCTCCTAAGAATTATTTCAAAATCCTATACACTTCCCAGATGATTCCAAAGGGTTGTGTTCTTGTTTTAATGCTTCAAGTAAGAGATTGTCTCGTAGCAATTGATTTTCATATCATGGAAATGTGATACGCGGGAAGTCATCTAGTAACAATTTAAAACAAAAATTTTGGAATTGTGGAAACAAATTGAAACAAATAACTCAATAAAATAACTTTTTTTAAAAACATATAAATCAGACAAAACAATAGAATTTTCGGTTAGAATTTTTTTAAAATAAAAAATCTCAAAAAAGCCATGTCACAGTTACACGTCACATTTCTTTTGTCTATGTCAACATTACATGTAATTTCTCATCAAAGTTATTTCCTAAATAATGATATGATATTTATAGTACAACAAACTTTGTTGTGACCAAGTTTTCTCAAACTTGGGGACAAAGTTATTATTACTACAATACAAAAAAGATAGAGGTGAGATATTATACTACATGAATAAGTATTAGATGGATAAGTATTAGATGGATAATTATCCATTCACTATAACAGTTTGAGTGTTCTATGTTAGTATGGTCATCGTTCAAATCCAAATTTAATTTTAATAATATAGGGTTAATGGTTGAAAAAGTGAAAATCAATTAAAAAAATTAAAAAGTAGGGAGTCTAGCTGCTAGTCTATGAAAGTCCTATGGAACTTATCCAACTTTTAGATTGGAACCAACTCATTGGCTCCGATTGGTAACCTCGTTTGAACTTAGCGGTTGGAGCATTTTCAGCTGTTGCAAACAAACTTCGTTTGAAATTTTCTTTTGGAGATGTCGTTTGGAGATAGCGGTTCGTTTGGAGATAGCGACTGAATATTTATGTGTGATTGGTAACATAGTTGCGGTTGAATAATGTTCTTATATAATTTTTAAAAGATAAATATCATTTTAAGTAAATAATGGCTGTAAATAATGATTCTTGAAAATGAAAAATATGATAACAAAGTAAATTATAATTTAGAATAAATAATTATTTAAATAACCAAAATTATGTTATAAAATAAGATTTTTTAAGTGAAGAATAAACATTATTTGTTCTTTAAATATATTGATTCACTTGTGATCAATCCATAACGAAATATCCGAGATCTGTTTTGGACCTATTCAAAAATAGGATATGTTACGTGTACGAATCCGAATATTTTTATCTAAAAACATGGAATAGATTATCATAAAATATAGTTATTCATATAAATTTAATAGATTATGATGATTATAAATATTTTCTATTTAATATATTTTTTATTTTTATTTAATAATGTTAAATAATATTTTATTAGTTTGTGTCTAATTTTTTATAATATCATCATTGTTTACCAATAATACGAAAAGAAAAATGATTTTTTATATTTTAATTAATAATAAAAAATACTCTTCATTTGATACAAATAGTGTTAAAAAAATAAATTTATGTTGAATTTAGTTAAATACGTAAATTAATTGTACCAATTATAGTTTTATTTATAATTAAACTTTTATATATGTTTTTATTTCTCAACCGCTAAGTCCAAACGAAGTTTAAACTTTGTTTGGAAACGACGTTATAAACGACGTTTTTTTCGTTTGCAAACGAAATTATAAACGAAGCGAACAAACTTCGTTACCAATCAACACCCAATAATTAATTAATGCGTTTACTCTCAGAATATCCCATTCCTCGATTCCATTTTCTCCTCTCTTTTCAACGCCGGTGACGGAGAACCACCACGGACTCAACTTCCAGACGGTGACTTTCCCTGCTTTTGACTTCGTTCTAAGCGTTCCCTGTTTGGTCTCTACTCTGATCTCTCTTACTTACTTCTTGTTGAATCGCCTGATCCTTTAATTTCGTCTGATCTCTATGGGGTTTTGGGATTTGCAATTTTGGGTGCGAAAGGATCGGGTTTCTTAGTTTGCTTTAGAACACTGAAATTGTTGTTTTTTCTCCTTTTGGGAACTTTGAGTGAAATAGGATGATCTAGAAATGAATAGATGGCCATGGAAGTAGCTTTTTCCACCGGTATACAATTTGATCGTCATAGCTTTTTGCTCATCGATTTTACAAATCCGTGTTTCAATTCAATCATTTTTGCTCCTTGATGGGTCAGGCCACTCACTGCACAACCTTGTTTTGTGCTATCTTATTTATGGTGACGGTTCTTCTTGTTTGCAGTTTGATAGTTTACCATCCATAGCTGATGATTTAAAACCTAAACCTGTCGAGTTTGGAATATTTTTGCGTTATTATCTTGGATATCAGTTTATAGCCAATCACCCAAAATAATTTTACTTGATCCGTTAATATAAAATTTAATTTGATAAGAAAAAAAAAAAAAAGCGAAACGGGCCTTATTGTTTCATCGAAACTGCGCTTTAGGTTAAACAAACAACCGGAGATCAAACCATCCGCCACCGGCGAAAGCAGTCTCCGTCGCGGAAAGGGCCCCATCCGCTAACTTTTTGGAATCGCCGATTCAGAATGGTTTATATCGCTTCGTGGGATGAATTCGTGGATCGAACTGTTCAGCTATTCCGAGCTGATCCCGAATCTGTAAGTTCAATTGTTTGTTTATTTGTTCGATTTGGCTTGTTTTTGTGGTGTTGGGATCTCAATCTCGAAATTTCTTATTGGGCATTGGGTAATTGATTTGAATCTGGCATCGTTTTTGTTGGCTGTGTCTCCGATGAACTTGGATATTTTGGATTGTGCAGACTCGTTATGTCATCAAGTATAGACACTGCGATGGCAAGTTGGTTCTCAAGGTTACTGATAACAAAGAGGTATGACTCAACTTGACATCTGATATCTGATCCAGAATGATAGTTTGATGGTATGATGCTGATTTGGAGAATGTTACTAGACTTATGGTGTTTTCCTAGTACCTTGTTGTATTTATGTGGTTACTTTGGTTTTGGCTTGGTGAACGTGATTGCTATTTAGGTCTTGAATTTTATCTGAGTTTTTCTTATGTCTTGGCCGGTCATAAGCAGATCTAATTCAGTTGTTCTTGGTGAAAGTTGAAGAATGTTTGCTTTTGATACTCAATGTGCTATAGTTTAGACCTTGTTGAGATGGGCAAAGGTTTAGGTTGATTAGCTTCTCTGTTGTAGCCTTCTTGTTTTTCATCCTATTCCTTCTCTTTTATGTGAAGCATTTGATAGATTTTATTTCCACTTTTTCGTTACCTTAGTGTCTCAAGTTCAAGACAGACCAAGCACAAGAAGCGAAGAAGATGGAGAAACTAAATAACATTTTCTTCACCCTGATGGCCAGAGGACCTGATGGTAAGATTTTTTTTTCTTCTTCGTTGATTTCAAGAGTTCAGAGATTTCACAAATAAGCCCATCAGTACTTTAAGATTTTTATCATTGGTAATCATGGATCTTAAACAAATATAGTTTTGATAATATTTGCTATTTGTGTACTAAATATATTTTTACTCATTCTCTTTTCGTGTGATCCATGCTTTTTTCACATAGTGGCATAATTTTTTGTTTTGTTCTGTGACAATATATCGAGCTTATTTTCTTAGGACTTTATTAAACTAAAGCGAAGAATACTGATTTATAAGACCTGGGGTTTTGTAACGTGATATGCATAACTATCTTCATTACACTCGTTAGTGAAATATCTAGGAATTCTGGCATGGTCACCGACTCACCGGTATTAGTAGGATCCAGGGAATATGAAAGGATGATTTAAATGCATATATGACTACGTAATAAGATATACCTAGATGCAACTTGTTCAGCTAAAGACAATAGTGGTGCAAAACGATTTTTTTAGTTTCTGTTCATTAATGTGTCTGGGTTATGGTATTTTGTATATTGGTATTCGTATTTTGTTTAAATTTGTGTTTGTTTTGTTATAAATTTTGAGAATCTTATGGATATTCTGTGTTATTGTGCTGTGACGTTCCACTCCTCACCTACTTTTATTAATTTGTTGGTTGTGCAATGCAGTTGATCTTTCTGAAGTCACCGGGAAAGAACAGATGGAGACACAGCCTGTGAAGAAAGGAAGAGGAAGGAAGCAATAGAGTCTCGTATGAATCTGCTTTCGGTTTTTGTTGGTCCATCTTTATTGGATATTTTGAGAAGAGATTGTGATGATGGTAGGACAAGATTTGTTCCAAAGCTGACTTTGGAACTTTTATCTAAAATGTTAATCTTTTAATCTTATCATCTGAAAGAGTCTAATTAGATCAGATTCCCTGTAGTGATTCTTGTACTGGTCAGGGGTGAATTCAGTAAAGTTCCATTAAATTTGCAAATTGAGTTTGAAAGCTGTTCAATTCAATGGAGTTAGCAATGTATTTTACGGACAACTTCAGTCACTCATCATCCTGTTGCATTGGTCGTTTAAATTCTGGCTACTGTAAAAGTGTACTGCAAAGACTACAATATCTCAAAAAAAGTATTGCTATAGAAATTGTGATAAAGTTTTAAAGTATCGACAAACATATAGCAACCGGTTTTAGCTCTTTAGGAACTTAAAAGAAAATAAATAACTAATATCTGCAATGCACAAAAAATCTCAATGGATTGACAGTGAACGATCATATATATTTTGTTATCGTATAACTTGTCTGGAACTGATATTATGCCTAAATAATTGCAAATTGTTGATTTTTATCTCTTCTTTATTTACTCTTCAATCACTTTGACTCACAAATCTCCATAATACTCTCAAACAATATGACACGTACAATAACTTGTAAAAAGACTTTTAAAACACACAAAAAATTTGAGAAAATATCGAATATTGGTGTGGAAAGCGGTAAAAATGATGAAAATGATGAGTTTGACTTGGCAGTTTGAAAAGGAACTGATTATAGAAAAAGAAGCAATGAACAAACTCAAAGACAAGTGAGTCTCAAACGCTAGGGTTTTTCCTTTTTGTTTGAAGCAAATCTGGAAGTTGTGGCCTTAATTAAGAGAACCGCCAAATGAGCAAGCTACAGTGAAGCCATGAGATCAAAGCTAAGCCAACCCTACTCCAACATAAGTACAATGTAACAACACACTCAAAGATATAAAGTTTCAAGTACCCCCAACTTTCTCAACTGGCAAAAAAAAAAAAAGACCAGCTTGAAAATTGAAGGGGTTTTTGATCGCCAACATCTATATTTGGACTACTCGTGACTTTATACTAATACCAACACATTATCATTGGTTTTAACATGAAAATTCTAGGCCAAAATAGCTTGAGAAACTTTCTTAATGGTCAACTTCATTAACATCTAGCTAGAGTACCTAAATTCAACATTCCTGGAATATAAAATTAACTGGAACAAAATTTTCTCAAATAACAAATACTTGAACCAAAATATGAGACAGAAATATCCACAACATAAACATAAATCCACAATCTTATATGAAATATAGTACGAAAAAAAAAGAAAAAAAAATCACTATTAATAGGAATTGTTTCCCTCAAACCACATGCTCGTGAGAAATGAATTTTATAGTAACTAGATTTATTACAATATCCATATTCATGACGGCTCTCTCCATCGCACAAGACCTATATTTTTTAGGAAACTCTTGTTTCATACTTAAAAGTTTATTCTTTAGAGTTAAAAGCAATTGGGCCTACGTAGCCTAGATATTGTGGATCTATGTGTTAAATGATTTGTTGTTGGTTTGGTTAATTAATATAAAATTTAGACCGGATGTGGTCTAATGTTATTGTGCTAGTCAATTCTAGATAATACCGTTGCATTGTCTATCTTGGTTAGCAACTTGCTTCACCGTGCTGACTTGATGTGCACGTTAGATCTAGACCGGTAACCGATTTTAACCCAAATCAAAACCACAAAACTTGTGGAATTATGAAGCAAGTTCAATTTTGGGCCGATTAAAAGAGTTTGAGTTTAAGCCCATGAATCCCTTGCCTAATCAGCGAAAACCTAGGGTTTGAATAAAAGAGGAAATAATATGTTTAAGGTTACTCCACTTGAGAAGATGGTGTTGTCGTAACTTTGATTTAGGTTTTTTTTTTTTTTTACTTATAGAATCAATCAATTAATTTACGGAATATGAATAGAAAATAGATAATTGAAATTTTATGGAATATGAATCAATCAATATAACTGTAGACACTACATAATATTTTTGACGAACTGATTTGAAATATACCTCTTTCGGCTTTGTCAAGAAATTTTTGAGTATTCTATTCATGGTCGGTTTGGAATTTTTGGTATGCGAGATGATAATACTTCCTTAATTCATATATGAAGAGATCAAATTTAAGGTTTTATACTTTACATTTTTTCATATTTTGATGTATAATCTAGGTTTTTTTAGTAATTCTACCAAAATGTTTTGATTATCTAAGTTATAAGGATTTTTTTATAATTGGATTTCTCTTAAAATAAAATATAAAATGGTATCATCATAGTTCTGATTATTAAGATTATAATATTTAGATTGGAGAGTACTTGAAACTCAACTTATGTGATAATGCAAAAATGGACCGCACAGAAACATGCTTGTCTTTGCTTTGTCCTTTCACCTTTCATCTCCTCTAAATCCTCTCTAAGACTATAAAAACTCTCTTTGTTATACTTTTAAAGCACTATCTTGATATGAGTTACAACATGTCTCCTCTAATCTTTATAATAAAGAAGGGTTTCCTTTCTTCAACTATCTCTGAGGGGCTGCCATGTGTCTTTGTTTAGTATTTAGTTTTCATTTTAGTCCCTCTCCATTTAGTTTTTCTTTTACTATCTATTAACTTACAATAATTACATCAAAAACAAAAATGTGTTTTAAACAAAAAAACAATTGTTATCATTCTTCACATTTTTTTTATTTATTTTATTGGTAATTATTGCCAAATATATTCATCGTATTTCATTTGATTATTAGTCATGTGTGATTTAATTTCACTATATATTCTCACAGCCACAATTTTATTTGTAAAATGCATTGGGATATATATGACTTTATAACTCTTTATTTTACAGTTTGATGAAAGATACTAAAAATAAGATTGATTGTTTGAGATATTAAACAACTGAAAACAAGAATAATTTCTTTGGGATATCTACGAATTCTTTTCAAAACAATAATGCCCAAGTAAACCTATGACTCATATTAAAAGACCAAACAATATTTTAACATGCGCTTAGTTAATAAGTAATAAATACGTCTTAAATACACTTTTTGATATTAGAGAAAAACCTTGAAAATTCTAACAAACACACTTTTTGATATGTTTTTTTACGCCACTTTTAGGGTTTATGATTTTAGAATCTGGGTTTTTAAACCTTAAACCCTAGTACTAGACCCTATATATAATTTTAAAAGTATACACAAAAATGGTAGTTTTGAAATTGTTCGAATACAATTTGTTCCACACAAATAAAAAACATAATTTATTATTATGTAATTAAATATATAAAAATAATTGTTCAGATACATATAAAAAATGCATTTAAATTTATAAAACTTATTGAACGAAATTTCATTGAACAACATATTTTTTCATGATACTATAATAGAGTTCAACATACTTTTTTTTTTTTTGCAACCCATCAATATATTCTTATATTTTATTTTTCTAATATAATATATTGTATCATTTAAAAATGTAATAGATTTCCGCGCAAGGCGCGGACCTTCCCCTAGTATATATATATAGGAGAGATGTCGATATTTACAATGAACGGTACCATTTGTTAGATTTATATCCTTAATTTTCCACACCACACACATGGATAAGTATTTAAAGAAAAAATTGATGGTAATTAGCTGTATAGAAATTATAAGTTCCTCTTAAAGATATAAATGAATATCTATTAATTAAGATGGTAACGAGAATAATACAGCTAATTATGAATTATTTTCATGGAATTATACAGCTAATAATGCTTCATATATTGCCGAAATTATAATAAACTATAATAATTAAATCTGTTAGGGTAATTATACTTGTTAAAATATATGAATCAAGCAAAATTTTATTTTAAAATAATACCTAATCTAAGAAATTTCAAAGAAATGATAAAATTGACAATGAAATTACAAGTTGTATGATAACAATATATATATGAATATAAATTAAGGTTCTTTTATTAATTTTTCTCCCTATATACATGTAAAAATATATAATATGTATGTACTTGGTTACTAGGTTTGTTTCTTTGTTTTCTGGATGGTGGAGCAACGGGATTGAGTAGCGGGATCACAGATAACATTGTTCTTTTACGGCAAAAGTTGTTTGGTCTGGTGGCGACGGTGGGTGGAAGGGAAGACCAGATGGAGGAGGCTGCTGGTAGTGATGGGTTGTTGAATGAGGTGGACATTTTGATTCTTTTTTTTGTGATTTGAGGTTAATTAATCCAGATACATATTTATACTAGTAGACTTTTATACGATCTTTCTCATTGGAAGGAAATAAATCTAGGTGTTTGGAAATAAACTTTAAGACTCTACTACGTTGCTCGTTCCATCAGGTAGTCGGTTAATGATGAGTTAGTGACCAAATATTTAATTTATCTGATGGAACGAGCAACGTTGCTGAGTCTTAGAGTTTATTTCCAAAACATCTAGATTTATTTCCTTCCAAAGAGAAAGATGATAAGTAAGTCTAGTAGTATAAATATACGTATTAATTAATCTCAAATTACACCAAAAAAAAAAAAAAAAATCAAAATGTGTACCTCATTCAACAACCCATCGGTACCACCGGCCTCCTCCATCTGGTCCTTCCTTCAACCCACCATCACCACCAGACCAAACAGTCTCCACCGTAAAAGAACGTGTTACCCGTGATCCCGCTACCCAATCCATTGCTCCACCATCCAGAAAACGAAGAAACGAACCTGGTAACCCAAATACATACGTATTATATATTTTTACACACACACACACACATATTAGATATATATATATATATATGTATGTATAGATATATAGATAAGTAAATAAGAACCGATAAGTATAAGTGCATAATTTTTCTTTCTAGGGAGAAAATTAATATCATATATATTTTCTTATCATACAATCGGTAATTTCATTGTCAGTTTTATTTGATCATTTCTTTGAAATTGTATAGATTATATTATTTAAAAAACAAATTTCGCTTGATTTATTAATTTTAACAAGTTAATTACATTGTCTGAAATTTTAATAATTTTCATATTACAATATCCATATTCATGACGCTCTCTCCATCGCACAAGACCTAGATTTATTAGGAAACTCTCGTTTCATACTCAAAATTATATTTATTCTTTAGAGTTAAAAGCAATTGGGCCTATGTAACCTAGATATTGTGGATCTATGTGTTATCTGATTTGTTGTTGGTTTGGTTAATTAATATAAAATTTAGACCGGATGTGGTCTAGTGTTACACTGCTAGTCAATTCTAGATGATACCGTTGCATTGTCTATCTTAGTTAGCAACTTGCTTCACATGGCTGACTTGATGTGCACGTTAGATCTAGACTTTATGGATGTACGCGTTTAGGTCCACACCGGTAACCGATTTTAACCCAAATCCAAACCACAAAACTTGTGGAATTACAAAGGAAGTTGAATTTTGGGCCGATTAAAAGAGTTTGAGCTTAAGCCCATGAATCCCTTGCATAATAAGCGAAAACCTAGGGCTTGAATAAAAGAGGAAATCATATGTTTAAGGTTTCTCCACTTGAGAAGATGGTGTTGTCTTGACTTTGATTTTTTTTATTTAAAAAAAAAAAAATCAATCAATCAACTTTATGGAATATGAATAGAAAATAGATAATTAAAATTTTACGGAATATGAATCGTTCAATATAACTGTAGACACTACATAATGATTTGGAGGAACTGATTTGAAATATACTACCTCTTTCGGCTTTGTCAAGAAATTTTTGAATATTCTGTTCATGGCTTGTTTGGATTTTCGGTATGCGAGATAATAATACTTCCTTTCTTCATATATGAAGAGATCAAATGTAAGGTTTTATACTTTATATTTTTTTCATATTTTGATGTATAATCTAGGTTTTTGTAGTAATTTTACCAAAATTTTTTGATTATTTGAGTTATATTGATTTCTTCATAATTGGATTTCTCTTAAAATAAAATAAAAAATGGTATCATCATAGTTATGATTATTAAGATTATAATATTGAGAGAACTAACCATGAGGTTGGTGCAAATCAGAGAAAATAGATGGAATGCATGAAAACCTCTTCTTCTAGGGATACAAACATGGCAATCCATATTGAAACCCTCCGGAAACAGTTGGATAAAAATCTATGGAAAAATGAATGAAACACAACTAAAAATATATAAATTGGAGAGTACTTGAAACACAACTTATGTGATAATGAAAAAATGGACCGCACAGAAACATGCCTGTCTTTGCTTTGTCCGTGCACCTTTCATCTCCTCCAAATCCTCTCTAAGACTATAAAAACTCTCTTATACTTTTAAAGCACTCTCTTGATATGAGTTACAACATGTCTCCTCTAATATATATATATATATATATATATATAGGAGAGATGTCGATATTTACAATGAGTCGTACCATTTGTTAGATTGATATCCTTATCTTTCTACACCACACACATGGATAAGTATTTAAAAAAATTGATGATAATTAGATGTATAATTCCATGAAAAGAAATTATAATTTCCCTCTTAAAAATAGAAATGAATATCTATTGATTAAGAAGGTAACGAGAATAATACAGCTAATTATGAATTATTTTCATGGAATTATACAGCTAATTATGCTTCATATATTGCAGAAACTATAAAAAACAAAAACCAATCAAGGTAATTATATATAATCTATGCAATTTCAAAGAAATAATAAAATTGACAATGAAATTACCGATTGTATGTTAAAAAAAAAATATATATATGAATATATCTTAGGGTTCTTATATTAATTTTTCTTGAAAGAAAAATTCTTCACTTATACTTATCGATTCTTACTTACTTATATATATATATATATTTGATAACATGTAAATATTGCACATTTTAGCATTTTTTTATTAGCATTTAGACTAGGTTTCATTGCATTTACAATAAGATCTTAGCATTTAGTCTTAGATTTTGCACATTTTCTCATTTAGGCATTTAGGATTGTGGATTTCCGTTTTGCATTACATTTACATGAATTAGGTAACAAATGAGGAAACATGGGCTAAGAAGTGAAAAGAGGACATGAGGAGACATCTAGGGGACTTATACAAAGAGTTGGATTGAAGATATGAATTTTTTGGGGTTCTGAGGAAAGTGTAAACCGGAGGATTCAAAGAAAGGGATCCAAAGATGAGGATGGATGAAGGCCTTCCAAATAGATTTTGAAGCTGAAATTTGAGTTCAAGATAGAAAATTGAAGTATCTTGTCATGGGAGTTGGAATAATCTCAATCCAAGTTTTGAAGAAAAAGTTAAAAGCAAAACATGGAAGGGAGGTTAAGCTAATCTCGAAAATGAAGATGGTTCACAGAACAGACTCTACCGCCAAGAACGGTGGAACCAAGCAAAAGGAGCATGAATTTTTCCAGTGAAAGCAACGCTCACAACACCGGTCTTCCAGGCCGGTTGAAGCCACTTCTTTAGGTTTTCTGATATTTTTGTCTTTATATTTTATTTTAACTAACAATTTATGTGCATATACTACTTTATTGATGTACATAAAAAGTTATCTAAAATTTTAAATAAAATTTATACGATAATTTTTTGTGTGCCCCATATATAATATTTTTCCGCCAGTGACTCATAACCCTTGTCTATTAATTGATTTCCATATACACATGTTTGTATCATGTATAAATACTATCCCATGTTTAGAATATCGTTAGTCACTAATCGACCGTTTGAGGTGGGCCTAACTATTACTTATAAATTGGAGATAAAACGGGAATTAATCGTTTTTCTTTATTGCTTTTATATAACATGATATATATTAAATATGTGGAATTAAATTGAAATATTTCGTACCCCTAGTGGTACAACCTCTATGGACCTCTGAAACCCTAATCGAACTTAGATTTCGAACTTAATATTCCCCTGAAACAAAGAAATTCTATGTATCCGATCTTTTATCCGCGGACGCTCAAATCCCTGCGGCTTCCACCTGCCTAGCGCTTCATTGACGATTAATGGCCTTCGTGGCCGAGTTTTTGATGAGGGATATAAGCTATAACAAACGAAAGTGGGATTTCGATGTCGATGAAAGCAAATAAAGCGAATTTTTTGCGATTGTAGAACCAAATTGTCAACCATAAAAAAAAATTGATTTCAACATCTGAACTAAATTATGATTTTATTAAATTAAGCATACATTATGTGCAATAAATATAAAAAAGAGGAAAACAAACATAATAATAAATGTAAATTGATGTTCCTAATACTTCGTGGAAACTGAGATCAGACGCCTTAGGGTATACATGAAAACTGAGAGAAAGGTCGTAAACTCACCCAAGGAAAAATAGTCACACCTTACCCAAGAAAAAATAGTTGACTGTTTTTTCGTCGTGAGTTTACGACCTTCTATCTCTGTTTATACATGGAAACTGATTTCATCAACTATTTATTTTATGCATCGAAACTGACACTATCAACCCTGGAGTCACTCGTGATATAATATACATGTACGATCGAGGGCTAATAATAGGAAGATAATATTGAGAAGAAGAAGGAAGATCGATCTTACCCCTTTAAATAGCACTAAAAGGCGAAGATAAAAATGCATTCAATAGACCTCTCGAAAAACTGTTGTGGTTATAAATGAGAAATGACGATGAAGTACATGTCATACATTTACAGAGTCAAGCTAGAAGCGGTTTCCCAACGAACAAAGCACTAAATTTCAAATTTAATGTAAGCCTTGTTCTTTTGACAGTCGCAGTGACTGCGATCCGCGACTGCGACTGAGGTGTTGTTCTTTTAGCAGTCGCAGGGTCCTGCGATGGTCGCTGCGATTGATCGCAGCGACCCGCGACTGCAATTTTCAATCGTTCAGAATTTTAGCGATGCGACTGCGATTGTAATATTTTATCGCGAGTCGCGGTCGCTGCGAATGCCAAAAGAACACAAATACTTAATTGCGGATCTCTGTCGTAGTCGTGGATCGAGGTCGTTGTCGCTGCGACTGCCAAAAGAACAGAGCTATATTAATAATGGGGTACAAGTTATAGTTCTGTCCGCATCTTCTTCTTTTTGTTTAGGGAAACAAGCAGAGTCTATTTTGTGTTTGCCAACACCAAGGCTTGCTAGCGTAGAGTCTGCCAAAATAACGACTCATCCATCTGCTTTGATTATGATGTGTAAAGCAGATTCTGCGAGCGTAGAAGGATAGCGATGGTATTATGAAAAAGTGTATCGTTCCAAGAATTCAGTTTCGGTGTCTATATTATGCATTCATGAGCAAAGTTGTGATGGATAGTAAAGTGGCACCACGGTGAATGTGTAGTTAAGGTGAAATGAGGAGATTCGAGGATACTCGGTTTATAAGAGGTAAAACAATGATTACGGGAAAGATAACACTTCGTCGTCCAAAATGGGGAAGATTATATGGTTTATAGTTGCGTCTTGTGAAAGACTACCTACGTACCCTTGGAATAGGGATCAAACCATTCGTAGTTCATTTAGGTTATTAAGTCACCTAGGTGAGATCTGATCAGGGCGTCTAGCTGGGAGGTGAACTGCGCCTAGCTGGGAGGTGAACTGCGCTTAGCTAGGAGGTCGGCTGCGTCTAGCTGGGAGGTGAACTGCGTCTTGTTGGGAGTGGTGAACTGCGTCCTGTCGGGAGAGGTGAACTGCGTCCAGCTGGGAGAGGTGAACTGCTCCTAGCTGGGAGGTAAACTGCGCTTAGCTGGGAGGTCGGCTACGTCTAGCTGGGAGGTGAACTGCGTCTTGTTGGGAGAGGTGAACTGCGTCCAGTTGGGAGAGGTGAACTGCCTAGCTGTGAGAGGTGAACTGCGTTTAGTTGAGAGGTGTGATGTGGTCATTTTTATGTCTCCTCCCCTCTTTCTTTCTTAAGATAAGTTCTCTATTTATAGGCATCTCTTCCTAGGAGTTTCAATGTGTAAATGGGCTGAGATCAATTTGGGTTGGTCTTTAAGAAGGGTGTCAAACCCACCACCAACAAGTTGTACTATTTCGAAAATGGTCCCTATTAACAACTAAAAGACTGCAATAGTTACCACCATGAATAATTCAAATGTGAACCATATGAATTTTCTTGGTTTCCCTATGCTTTTAATTCAAGTTTCTAATACGGTTTACATTATTTTGCAGGTTACAGACCAATCACATTATATTAGAAGATGAGAGAAATCAAAGAGGTGTAGAGATTTAGAAGATGAGAGGTTAGAAAGAGAAGGAGAGAGAAGACACTTTTAGAAGAAAAGAGAGAAAGAAACAATGTAAAGCTTCGTGGGGGAAAGAAAAATGGTACACAATTTTAAAGCATTAATGATGTTTCAGAGGCGCTAGCAAACAAAATAAAATCATAACAAGATTTGAATTTCTCGGTTGAATTCAAAAAGGGTAAAATGGTCAATTATTCAGTGAAACAGTACCATCTCAGATATTACAAATATGTCATTGGCTTGTTAGATTGGGTTATTTCATATAATTACTCCATAATAAATAAGAACTCTATCCTTTTTAATAACAGTGGATTTAGTAAGAATTTTAAAATCCATCAACCAATAACCAATGGAATTCATTTAGAATTCAAAAATCCATCTACCAATTAATAATAATAAAATCTTGGAATTTTACAAATCTCTTAGAATTCGTCTACCAATAACTCCCTAAATGTCCAGAAATTTGAGATGAACGTGAGATTGAGGTACTCAATTTTAGGAGCCAAAGTCTCATTTCTTAGTGGTAATTTCACTATATTTGTGTACTATCACATAATATAGCTTTTTGAAAAAAGTATGTTTAGCAACAGTACCAATCAAAACAATGCAAAATATTAGAAGGGGGAATTTTGAATGTACCACTCTTTCAAACGGTTGTTTATAGAGTTTTAGGGTTTAAGATGTTGGTTTTAGGGTTTAAAAACCCTAACACCAACACCCTAAACCCTTAAAATATGTTTCACCTCTCACAAACCCTAACCCCCTAAAAACAAAACCCTAAAATATAAATTCTTATAGTTATTACATACAATACCCTAATTTTATAAGATTTTAACCCTAAAACCTAAACCCTAGAAACCCTAAGTAAATTCTAAACCTTATAATTTTTTCTAAACCCTAAATCCTAGAGCCCTAAACCCTAATAAATAATTCAATTGTAAGGATTTTTACAAACCAAAAGATGGTACGTTTAAAAAAAAAAAATGGGAGGGTGGTAGATTTTAAAAATGGTATGTGGAATCTGCTATTTTTAACAATTTCTCATATTAGAAGTAAGAAGGCAAGAAATTTGATTGGCCGAGAAAGTAGTTGCTACCTTTCTTAAAGGAGAAATAAAGAAAAGCAAGTAGAGGAAATGAGAACGTGAAATCACTCCTATAAGTTAGGAAATCTGCTATAGATGACAGAAATTAAGAAAAGTTCATCTAATCTAGTACAAATGCAAGTAAAGTAAAAAGAAGTTGTATGACTTAAAATTTGTCAAATTATATATTTGATTCTGAGTTAAATTCCTCACCAATCTCATCCTTGCAGTGCCGTGATCGTGCTTAGACTCAGAAACTAGGAATGGAGAAACACATAATGCGGTGCGTATGAAATAGACCAAACGGTCAAGTAGACAAAGTGTAAATCAAACAGATTAAGTGATGAATCAAAATATACGTGAGTGGAGAAAATGTTTCAACAACTCTTAACACGTCATGTAACCAACTTGAATGAGAAAATAAATAATGAAAACGGTTTGATCCGTTCTCCAGATAAATTATAGAAAATATGTTGCTTTTTAGAACTTATATTTACTTTTTAATGTTGTTTACTAATATTATATTAGCTTATACATGTAAACATTTATGATGGTTTTTCAAAACTACAAAAACGAAATTAATAACCAAGTCCCAAAGCCCATAATATTTTACTTTTGCACCCTCAATTAAATACAATCAAGATACTCTTATTCAAGTTTCATTTTAGATGCTCGATTAAACGGATGTTAATGCTAACGATAGTTAGCTCAAATGAATTTTATAATTATTTATCTTCTAATGAATTGATCATCAATTGATCATAACCACAAATTGTAATGGCTATAAGTGAATCTCATATACCATCGAACTTTATTTTAGTTTTAAGGAGGAATCGACACAAACAAAATTATACGAAACGATTAAATACTTACATTTGCTATTAATTTCAGGAAAACAAATTTTTTATATTATAATAACCCAAATCTTTATTTTATTGTAAATATATTTTTTCTTAAATATATATATATATATATATATATATATATATATATATATATATATATAACATGATTCANCACATGATTCAAAAACCAAGTCTAGTAAAGGTAATCAATATAATATATATTATTATACTAGTTTGGGATCCGCATAATTATGCAGGTTAGTTATTAAAAAATTATTAATGTAAATATATTAGATTTCGTATAATTTTCGATTGTGATTAGATTTTAAATTACAACCCGTACAAATATATTTTAATCTTATTATATGATTATCATATTTTATTAACTGCCTATAAGATAACAAATTATATCTTATTTAGATTTCGAAGTTGTCAACCCGTATAATTTTCATATGTATGATCTTATCCTATGAATATTATATCTTATTTACTGGATATATAATAAGAAGGGGTTTTTGCTAAAAATATACCAAAATTCATCTTGCAATACTACCACCCCATTTCAACATTAAGCAAAAGTACCCATTTTGGGTATGAAACTACAATTATAGGGCAAATGACCAAACAAAAACCGTGATGCGTAAAAGACCATTTTGCCCTGGTATCGTGAGTAGATTTCATATGGAGTCTACTCACATAGATGCAGATTTCATAGGCAATCTACTAAGTAAATACTCTTTAAATTTTAATTATAAATATTTAAAAAAATAATTTGGTATCTGAAAAATTTAAACTAGAAAATATATGGGTTCATTAGTCATAGAAATATAGTTTTGCAAAAAATTAAATACATTTTTAAAAATTTAGATAAGATAGGATTTGATGAATTACAATCTAGAGTAGCAGACTTCATTGTTAGTCTACGTGTACCGAAATTGGATCCAATTGAATCAGTTTAAACCAAAATGAATTACATAACCGGGAATCGTTTATTATTAAACTGAAACTATTAAAATAAGCATTGTAGACTGCATATAAATTCTACGTTAACCTATAAAAATGAAATTATACATTAACCATGTATACTGTTAACGAAGTCTACTTAACCTAAAAATTGTTTCCTTATAAAATGGATTCTGATTGTCAGAAAAACCTAGATCTGCCTCTCTATATAAAACGGCAAAAAAAACAAAAACCAAAAAAAAAAAACAATTGTGCTCTCTATTATGTCCTCGCTACTGTTTGCCTCCTCACATCGCCACCATCCGCCTCCACAAGTAAAATATGTTTTTTCTCTTCTTTATCTCTTCTCAATCATTTTTTTTATTTTTTTATAGATTTTCTCCTTTCTAACCCAGATTTTGATTTTGTTTGTAGTATTTCAGAGTAATGAGTCAGGATTACAGCTACACCAAGCCATCGAGCCGAGCTAGCATGCCGAGTGATTATGAAGATTTCAGTTCGGTTGAGAAGAGAATGTCCACACCTAGGAAATTCGGTATTCCTGAGTGATGTTCTTGCGGTTTGCCGACTATTACCCTAACTTCCACTATGGAATTGAACCATGGTCGGGTCTTCTATGGGTGGATGAATCATATGGTATTTTGAATGATATTTGTTGTTCTTATTGAGTTTTTTTGTGAATGATTGTATTGAGCATTTATTAATGTTTATGTTTGACATTTGTTGTTCAGGATGGTCGGTTCCATCTATTCAAGTGGTGGGACGAAGCTATGATGGAGGTGTTACAAGATCTAAGTAGTTCTTCTGGAAAACCAGGGCGATTGCATTCGGAGCATAGGGAAGAGTCGTGGTCAGCCAACGGTAGTACTTATCTCATGGTTTTTTCAGGATTCGTGTTCTATTTTGCATTGTTATTTTTGCTACCACATATTCCAGCTGGTCTACTTATAAAATAAGGAAGCTAGTGAAATTCAAATCGATTTATATTTGAACCACACGTGACGTCATGATGAGTCAAAACTCTCACTTTGAAAGATTTTAGGATTAATACTTCATGATGTGGTTTTGCTCCATGGTCTTTTCTTTCTCTTTTTATTGTACCTTTTGGTGTTTAGGAGTTTAAAGATACACTTGCTTACATTGAAAAGATACGCCCATCAGCTCAATCCTTTGGAATCTGTCGAATCGTTCCATCTTTGAGCTGGTCTCCTCCTTGTCAGGTTAAGGAGTAATGTATATTAGATCGAGAATACAAAGTTCCCAACCCGTATTTAAAGATTGGACCTGCGTCAGAACAGAGGACCCATCAAGAAGAAAAAACCTAAGGAAAGAAAACAAAAACAAAGAAAAAACTCAAGAATGGTTTCCTCCAGAAAATGATATGTCTCTATCTTTGAATCAGTTTAAGAGCTAGCAGCTCTAAAGTCAAAAACGTTTTTTCATTTACACTTGACATTAACCCACATTTAACCACTACAATAAGAGTGTAGTAGAGGGCATAACGTCTTCATCCATTTCCTCAAGTCAATTGCATCATTACTCATGACTTTGACTACCAAAAGGAAATAGGCTCTAATAACGTTTCAATAAACTCCTCTAATCAATTGCACCATTAATCATTATATTGACTAGCAAAAGGAAGTGGCCTCTCTTATCCTCACATAAGCTTATAATGTAATGAATCATTTCATTATCTCTTATGGGTTAAGACCCATTTCTCATTCACACATTAACATTTTAATAAAGCCCACAAGCTCTAATTAAAATATCTCCAACATGGAGCTCCCTTTCTAACAACGGTTGGAGCCATTATAGACTATGATAAGAAGGTGGTGGTGCTTAAGAATGTTGATGCTAAAGTTTGCTATGGTATTGAATCTCCAAAGAACATTTGCGGAATAATCACAAGTGGGGAAGCTAGCATCGATCTCAAAGGGTCAACTATGGTTGAAGACACTCCCACTCTTGTTAAGGACGTGGTTGAGGTTTAAATTGGGCTTGAGAATGAGGTTGCTTTGGTAAAGGATGCTAGCTCACAAGAGGTTGAGACCAAGCTCAAGGAAGAGGCACCAATGGTTAAGGTTGCTAAGGTTACTAAGAAGAAGAAGCTTGAGAAAGCCAAGTGTGAGCTCTATGAATCAAACCCTCCCTCCCTTACCTTTAAACCTTTGGGATTCAATGATGGGAAGCTTGATTGTAAAGTGAAATCTAAAGGACGCTCAAAGCCATTTGCATAGCCTATCATTCTTGATCCGGGTTCGAAGGAAGGTGATTTGGGTAATGTGAACGAGACAATGGCTCGTGGTTTTGGGATGAAGCCGTTTCAAGATGGTTCTTCTTCAACAAATGCTCGTGCTTAGTATCCTTTTTTCGTCAAGCTAATGACGTTAAACGAGCGCACTTGAGAGGCACTTGGCTCTAGCCTATCACAAGGCTCAAGTTTAGGGGAAATCATAATTCCAACTCCATTGCATCCAACGCTTAAAAGGTACCAACCTCTTTCCATTGTAAATATCATCTCATTTGCATTTAGATTTCTTTCTCTTTGGTTCTTTTCTCTAGATTTGTTTTTCATCGAGACGATGAAATTCAAGTTTGGGAGAGAGAGCTAGTTGCTAATGATCATTTTAGTTTTGCTTGTTTTTTATTTTCATATGCATTGTACATTGGTAAACACTAAAAAACCAAAAAAAAATCAAAAAATTTAAAAAATCCAAAAAGATTTTCTTTGTTTTCATTAGGATCATTTGCATTAGGGAACAATGATGATAATGCACTCATAGTATTGCTAGACAAGATTGAATTGCATGATAGCGTAATCTTGTGGAATTGATGAGAATGTCTTCTTTGTGCGTTTTGATCTCTCGGGCTTGTTGTGATTGCTAGCTTGTTAGTTTAACATCTTTTGGTTTGACTCCATTATGACATGACCTTAATGAATTGATAATTAGTCTTGCGATTTGGTTATTGACACACCTTTGGTCACCAACAAAACAAACAAACGATTTTCTTCCCTTTTACCACTCTTTAATGGTTTGTTTGTCCACCTTCATCTTTAAGGTTGGTTACAATCAAATATCCTCAACCCTAAGCCTTCTTTCAAGCCAACATTACTCTCTAGTGGTAGGCCTTTCTCCTTTAGCTCAACCATGTCGAAAAACCATAGAAAGTAAGGTGACAAGTCCTTTTTCCATTAAGCATTAGTCTCATTGGCTAATCTAGGCGGGTTCGGGATTTGTAGAACGCAATTAGGACTTGGTGAGTGTGATCGATAGAGATAAGTTTGGGGGAGGGAGAGTGGAAGAAGATGAGTTGAGAGTGTGGTGCTAAACTCGAAACCAATTTGGCTAAAGTTTTTTTGTGATTGGTTGAGAAGTAGCCTAGGGAGATAGAAAAGATTAAAAACGCTCTTAAGCTAGAAAAAGAAAGCAAAAGAAAGAAGAATAAGCCTAAGCTCCAAAAAGAAAACGAAAAAAAAAAACCAAAAAAAACAAAAAAACAAAAAAAACAAAAGAGAAAAGAAATCAAGAAGAAATAAAAAAAAGGAAAGAAAAAAAAAAAGAATAAAAGGAGTATGCAAAAACCATTCAAGTTTAATACAAAAGTAAGACTTTGTGGTAATAAATTAAAACTATAAACGTGGTAAAATAGCATGTTATCACTACACTCGTATTATATCACATATTTGTGAATGTCGTACTTGAGATAAACTAGTAACCCATGATTGTGGTTGCTAGTATACGGATGTAGATAAATAATCTTGAAACTGATATGTATACGATGACTTGAAAACTATGAGATATTGCATAGTTTTAAAATAATATTCCCATTATGATAAAATATGGCGTATAAAGACTAATAGCATTCAATTACCAATGTTTGTCTACGTAGCGAAAATTTATGCCAACAACGAAAGTTCAGTAAGATATTTTGTAGTTCTAAGGTTGTTAAAATTCTTAGTTATTAAATATCAATGTTCGTTTCGCTCTACTACTCGAAACTGCTAATCTGTTTAGGTTGTTTGATATATCAATTTATATATATATATATATATATATATTGAAACCCTTAAATGCAAAAATTGTTATTGTAACTCCTAAATTTGATGTATTTGATGACTTGAACATGAATTCAAGTAGGAAAAAACAATGAATAATTATATATAATAAGTCTTATGATAAATAGATCGTATTCTGAGAAAATTATAATTCCATCCCTGTGTTAACCATTTTTTTTTGTTGTTGTATTAAATTGGTTTATTTAGGTGAGCATAGTATTTTCGTTTAGTGCATACTTATGCCACGTTTTGATTATTACTAATATCAAAATTGTACATATGGAATATAGCATAAACAAAAAAAAAATTCTCAAACTTTATTTTATTTTATTTTTCATCTATCATAATGTTTTAGAGTTACATTGCATTACTTAATATGTACTTTTGAACACCAACACCACCCATTGTTACAAGAATAAGGTTTTAAATTTATTCTAAAACAGAAATGTGCACATTCGTCACAAAACGCTATATCATTAAGACTAGATGTTCCAATAGATTCATATGGTGCAAGTTTAGCGTTGATCTGAAATTCGTTCATCGGACTCGCGGCATGAATAAAAGTGTCAGCACTCTCTTCCAAGCTAGAGTTCGCCAAAATATTTATTGTACCTATAAAATTTTAAATACATATATCAATTTACTAAGATGATTTCGAATTAATAGTATTTGTTGTCCAAATAAACCATATATAAACTTACCTGATGAGACGAGGATTACAAGAGCTAAAAACAAAGTAAGTTTATTCATTTTGTAAAATAAAAACAAGTTACTGTTTTATAGATTATTTTTTATAAAATACGATTTTGTTTTGAAATTATGAAAGATAGTAGCGGTCATTTTATAGGCATATATTTAATTTAAGTTACAAAATAGTCTCTGATGTTGTTACAGTTTTTGTTACAATTTTATTTTGCGCTAAAAGTTATGGTGAAAACATATTTTACCTTATGTTACGCTATTAATTTAAATATATTAATTAATGTAAGGTTTAAAAACCAGTATTAAATTATGATGAAAAAAGCCTTAGTTAGAAAATCATTTCAATTTGACTTAAACACGAACCAATTACATTATCCCTAAGATATCACTGTGTAAAAACAAGCATTTACCTTTTATACGATCAACTGATAACTACACTCGTGTTATATCACATATTTTTGAATGTCGTACTTGAGATAAACTAGTAACCCATGATTGTGGTTGCTAGTATACGGATGTAGATAAATAATCTTGAAACTGATATGTATACGATGACTTGAAAACTATGAGATATTGCATAGTTTTAAAATAATATTCTCATTATGATAAAATATGGCGTATAAAGACTAATAGCATTCAATTACCAATGTTTGTCTACGTAGCGAAAATTTATGCGAATAATCTATGATTCTCTCGGCCAACAACGAAAGTTCAGTAAGATATTTTGTAGTTCTACGGTTGTTAAAATTCTTAGTTATTAAATATCAATGTTCATTTCGCTCTACTACTCGAAACTGCTAATCTATTTAGGTTGTTTGATATATCAATTTATATATATATATTGAAACCCTTAAATACAAAAATTGTTATTGTAACTCCTAAATCTGATGTATTTGATGACATGAACAAGAATTCAAGTAGGAAAAGACAATGAATAATTATATATAATAAGTCTTATGATAAATAGATCGTATTCTGAGAAAATTATAATTCCATCCCTGTGTTAACCAATTATTTTTGTTGTTGTATTAAATTGGTTTATTTAGGTGAGCATAGTATTTTCGTTCAGTGCATACTTATGCCACGTTTTGATTATTACTAATATCAAAATTGTACAAATGGAATATAGCATAAACAAAAAAGCAATTCTCAAACTTTACTTTATTTTATTTTTTATTTATCATAATGTTTTAGAGTTACATTGCATTACTTAATATGTACTTTTGAACACCAACACCACCCATTGTTACAAGAATAAGGTTTTAAATTTCTTCTAAAACAGAAATGTGCACATTCGTCACAAAACGCTATATCATCAATAAGACTAGATGTTCCAATAGATTAATCTGGTGCAAGTTTAGCGTTGATCTGAAATTCGTTCATCAGACTCGCGGCATGAATAAAAGTGTCAGCACTAGTCTCTTCCGAGCTAGAGTTCGCCAAAATATTTATTGTACATATAAAATTTTAAATACATATATCAATTTACTAAGATGATTTCGAATTAATAGTATTTGTTGTCCAAATAATCCATATATAAACTTACATGATGAGACGAGGATTACAAGAGCTAAAAACAAAGTAAATTTATTCATTTTGTTAAAGAACAATCAATATAAAAACAAGTTACTGTTTTATAGATTATTTTTTTATAAAATACGATTTTGTTTTGAAATTATGAAAGATAGTAGCGGTCATTTTATAGGCATATATTTAATTTAAGTTACAAAATAGTCTCTGATGTTGTTACTGTTTTTGTTACAATTTTATTTTGCGCTAAAAGTTATGGTTAAAACATATTTTACCTTAAGTTACGCTATTAATTTAAATATATTAATTAATGTAAGGTTAAAAAACTAGTATTAAATTATGATGAGAAAAACCTTAATTAGAAAATCCTTTCAATTTGACTTAAACACGAACCAATTACATTATCCCAAAAATATCACTCTGTTAAAACAAGCATTTACCTTTTATAAGATCAACTGATAACTACACTCGTGTTATATCACATACTAGTATTCTGACCCGTGCCTATGCACGGGCTATCAGTCCGCATGCACATACTCCTCTTATTTTGTTTAACAAAATCTTCAAGTATAATGAATCACTAACTCTATGACTAACATTCGCGGACCTTCGGACCGTTACATTTAATCAAATATACACTTTTTTAATCAGCAACTAAACATTTTTTAACAAAGATAACTAAACCTTTTTTTAAGCATTACCGAGTTGAAAACTTTAAGGGATAAAGGAATTTGAATATTTGAACAAAGTTTATTTTTAAGTAAACGAAATCATTAGTGGCACGCAACATTTTAGAACAATCTATTAACGTTGGAAAACGTCAAACATTCAACTTGCTTTTTTACCTTACGGGTTTTTATTTGGAATATTTCATCAAGAGCCTTGGTTTGGCGCAGAGAATTCTAGTTTTTTATAATTACAAACAAGTAAAAAAACACAGAGCTCTCTTTGTACATATATGTTAGAGACATATTTAAAGCTTGCAATTAAAAAAAAAAAAAAAAAAAAAGCACAACTTACATGGCATCACAACTCAAACCTACAAGTTATTCTTCTTCTTCTTCTTCTTCTTCTTCTTTAAGTCACAAAACGATGATCATCAAACATAAGTAGCACAAGATCTTTGTAAAGTACTTTTTTGAGAAGACTTGAGCTTAGAACTCAGTGTCTAAGGTTGAAGCTTGAGGGTGGTAATGAAGCACTCATTATACATCATCTCTCTTATCATCTCCTTTCCCAAATCCTCGTCTACATCAGGATCAAGAGGAACTTGAGCTGGAGGGGTTAAGGAGTACCAACCATGTCGTAATGTCGCCAAGTAAAAGTAAATCATTATACACATGCATACATCAATTTCATCTCGACAAAGTAATACAATATCCATGAGCCAAATGAAGTGTTTCATCTAGAAATAATGATCCAACAAGGGCTAAGATCACAAGTCTTGTGGGACTAAATACCGATACAAATAGCGGGCCTCTAGACTCAACGCACCATGCATTGACGACTATCACCATCCCGGATATCACAATTGCCTACAATGGATCATATTAATTATATATGGCCAACCTAAGTAAATATTCCCTCGTAAACTCACATGGGTGTGTGATATACATTCTTAATGAGAGGGATTGATATTTTTACCGCATAAGCAATGGTTAAGAGTCTGATATTCCATCCTAATTTCCATTCCTCCAGATCTTTGTTCCAACAAAAAGCGACAAGTAGAGCCACCACACTTCCCATCATGTTCATTAGCGCCGCGTTCCAAAAAGGTCCCCCAAATCGTTTGCCTATTTTGACGTGTACACAAAAAACTCTTAAGCATAGACGCGAGCCATTTTGTTTGATGTGACTTTCATGTCGTTGTACTCCTATCTCAAACTACAAAATTTGTATAATATGCAAGCTTAGCTAGTTATTCGCGCTTAATTAGCCAAACTACATGCCATAATATAACACTAAAATGACAAGGTGGAAAGAAACAAACAGACTTGCCTGCAATATAATCCAAAGTTAATAGGAAAAGTTACCGTTAAAAACTATAAGAGCCCCGAGTATGAAGACATGGTGGGAGGATGCATCATGTGGTTGATTTACTATGTTAATGTGAGTTGACCACAGATAAAAATCTTTTCCTTGGTAGAATATAAAGACAAGAGCTCCACCTACACCAAACAATGTCCCAACAACCTTAGCCTTCCCTCGTTCCAATCCCTACCCTCTCCATCCTATAAACAATTACAGTAATTTCTTCGGTAGATAGTAAGATTTTTATTTTGCGAGAAAATTATATAAAAATATGGATACAAACGTAACTTTGTATTAATAAGGGACTTGCCTAAGAAGTGCAGTAACGATAAAAGTGATCAAAGGACTGAAAACCTTAGCAGCCGAAGCAAAGGTTGATGATGTCATAGCGATACCCGTCACCCCACGAGTTTCTGAAATCCCCAAACACGACCAACTCGTACATTGATCTTCCATTCGATTTTCTCATCAGAAAGATCTGAGATTGAAGAAAATTTTAAAATTTTCTGGAAGTTTTTTCTAAAGAGAAAACATAAAAAATCCTAGAGACCAAAAAAAACTAAAGCAACGCAGAACTTGTGTCTTATATAGAATCTAGTCGACGGTTTCCGATTCCAACTTCCTAAAGTTTCGTGGGATTGAGGGAGTAGTGGGTAAAACTGCAATTTAAACTTTTTTTCTTGATAATTAAAACATAAAAAATAATAAATAATCACAAAATAAGTCTGTATGTGATATTAAATAATTACAAAGTAATAAACTTCCCACTACTAAACAAAGTCTACATGTGATATAGATAATCACAAAATCCCTACATTTTTGGAACAATATTCCCTTAATCAACGATGAAATCACTAATGGGTGTACATTTTTTTTTTTTTTGTAAGAAAAGGTAAATTATAGAAAAGAATGAATCAAAATTGAATCAAAATATCAAAATAAATTTGATAAAAATCAATCTTTTGTTTCATCGTCAAAATTTTTGAAAAAAAAAATTAAAATAAATAATTACAAAATATCATAAATAAATCATCATAAATAAATAAAGAATGAACAAAAAAATAGGGAAGAATGATTGTGGGATTGACACGTATGGATTTTGGACACATGACAGAAGGGGAGTGTTTTTCTCTACTTGTGTTTTAGGGGTATAGAGATTTTTGAATGTCGAAGTAGTAACCCATGATTGTGGTTGCTAGTATACGAATGTAGATAAATAATCTTGAAGCTGATATGTATACGATGACTTGAAAACTATGAGATACTACATAGTTTTAAAATAATATTCCCATTATGATAAAATATGGCAAATAAAGAAGGTTCTCCAAAACAACATTCCAAAAAAAAAAAAAAACTATAGCATTCAAGTACCAATGTTTGTCTACGTAGAGAAAATTTATGCGAATAATCTATGAATCTCTCAGCCAACAACGAAAGTTCAGTAAGATATTATATATGTAGTTTTATGGTTGTTAAAATTCTTAGTTATTAAATATCAATGTTCGTTTCGCTCAACGACTCGAAACTGCTTATCTATTTAGGTTGTTTGATATATCAATTTATATATATATATATATATATATTGGAACCCTTGAATACAAAAATTGTTATTGTAACTCCTAAATTTGATGTATTTGATGACTTGAACAAGAATTCAAGTAGGAAAAAGCAATGAATAATTATATATAATAAGTCTTATGATAAATAGATCGTATTCTACGAAAATAATAATTCCATCCCTGTGTTAACCAATTTTTGTTGTCGTATTAAATTGGTTTATTTAGGTGAGCATAGTATTTTCGTGGAGTGCATACTTATGCCACGTTTTGATTATTACTAATATCAAAATTGTACACATGGAATATAGCATAAACAAAAAAACAATTCCCAAACTTTATTTTATTTTATTTTTATTTATCATAATGTTTAAGAGTTATATTGCATTACTTAATATGTACGGTTGAACACAAACACTCCCCATTGTTACAAGAATAAGGTTTTACATTTCTTCTAAAACAGAAATGTTCACATTCGTCACAAAACACTATAACATCAATAAGACTAGATGTTCCAATAGATTCATCTGGTGCAAGTTTAGCGTAGATCTAAAATTCGTTCATCGGACTCGCGGCATGAATAAAAGTGTCAGCACTCTCTTCCGAGCTAGAGTTCGCCAAAATATTTATTGCACCTATAAAATTTTAAATACATATATCAATTTACTAAGATGATTTCGAATTAATAGTGTTTGTTGTCCAAATAAACCATATATAAACTTACATGATGAGACGAGGATTACAAGAGCTAAAAACAAAGTAAGTTTATTCATTTTGTTAAAGAACAATCAATATAAAAACAAGTTATTGTTTTATAGATT
>OVAF01000742.1:0-32500 GCA_900406245.1 Odontarrhena argentea
AATATATGGGGGTCAATTTAAAAATTATATAAAAAGTAATAAAAGGAAAAAAAAAAAATCATGGGTGGCAATTGCCACCCATGCCACAACGTTGCCTCCGCCTCTGGACTCTACCTTAGCTATTGTTTTAGAATTTGACTAAAACCTGTAGCTCACTAAGCTCAACTTAATGCATAATTTTGCTGAATTGTAGTAAAAAAACAAAAATTCTCTCTTTTTAGTTTTATCCTAAATTTCATTATAAATTGTGGGCAACTTTGTCTTCATTATTATTACTATTATTATTACATAAAATATGGTAAGAGAGTTTCCAAATATTTTTGTAAATAATTTGTCGATCGATGATTTAGAATAAACAACTTATGTCTCAGTTTGTTCTTCTAAGTATCAAATAATTTATACATTCCAGCTAATGAGATTTTATATAACTTTTACTAGAATTTCAAATATATTTCATATATGTAAAAAAAATATTAGCATGTATCATCATTCCATCAAGTTTAAAGTACCACCATATATGTTTTAAGAACACAGCATTAAATTGTATACTCGATAAAACAAAAAATTACCATAAATTTTGATAAACAAAAAAATTGTACTGCGTTAGTTTTGAAGTGTACTACGTTCATGTACCGCATCATTAAGATTGGTTAATGGAGGATATTAATAAGAAATTAAGAATATGCATTTGATTTTCATATGTGTAATAATAATTGTATATATATATACAGCTAATATGAACATGGCGGCATAGAGTCGAGCAAAAGGATCTTCTTATTAATATAAAGTAAGTATATACTAAATTTTTGTCGACAAAATATTATATAAAGATGCACACAATCACATGACAACAACAAAAAAATTGAATTATATTATGAAAACAATAAGACCCGGAAGAGGAGTTATGAATTGGTTGCATTCATGGGACGAATATGCTCCGAATCCGTAGAGCATAACTTACTATACTTACCATTTTTTTAATTATTGTGTCAACAATATTCTAATTTTTTTGATATTTCATGTTGCTTGAATATTTATACAAATGGGCACGTTAGCTAAAATGTCCTTGTCGTAGAGTATATTCTCTGCCACTGGTTTAGAGAAGACTTTTATTCATTAAATAGATATGGTTAGGTCACTTAATTTATTTGCTTAATTTGGACAGTATCTATCAGAATCTTGAATTCATCTAAAGATTCTTCTTTAGTTATTTGTTTATAAGCATTATGGGTCCCTTAATTAGGTTCCTCTTTTCCAGGTGGCTGTAGGATATTTAAAAAACTTATGTCTATATCAGATTATTAGTGTGAATAATCATACACAAATATTGATCTTGATACTAAAATAGACATGGTTGATGGTTAATTTTTAACGAAATAAAGTTTCAGATACATAAAAAAAAAATTATATCATTGTTAAACTTCTATAATTTTAATATAGAAAAATAATAATTTTTCTAATAGTTAGCAATTCACACTAGAATTGGATTCAGTAATACTATATGTATATATACCTATATCATTATTTTGCTGGTATTTTAATTTTTGAATATAGGAACAATATTTTTATGCGAATTTCGTATTTATTCTCTTACGATCGTACAACGACAGTGAAAATGTTAGTAAAACCGTTATCGTTATGCTACTAATTTTTGTTTCCTCTCTTATTAAATAGGTAAAATTATTCAAACAAGCCAAGCGGTGGTACGAGAGATAAGGGAGGACAGTCTCCTTCAGCTCNTTTGTCTTCAAGATCGGATCAACGTGGCTAGAAATTCCATGTGCAGAGTAAACAAGTAAAACAATGCAATTAGATAAGTATTTTACTTTTTGAAATATAGAAATGGTGTCGACCAAAAAATAAAGGAACATTAAAATAGTATATACACAGAGTGTTTTGACGATATATAGATCCAAATGACCAGGAATCGGATTAGGTATATGTTTAAAAAATATTTAAGGGATGGGCTAAGCTTTAGATAGGAGATAATCTGTCCTTTCAAACAAGTTAAAGGACAAAATGGCTCTTGATACTTAATTAAAGAGCAGTAATTACGATCAGAACAAGAAGAAACTTACAAATAATTAAATCATTAACAAACTCCAATGCTTTTATTGGTCTAGCTTAGTTCCAATATTTAAAAATATCTTATACGTTGGAATATTCGAATTGACCTAATTAAGTCGTTATATTAAACTAATAATTAAGAAGAGTATAAGTTCCATATATATGACCTTACTACCTTTACCACCATCTGTAATACATACATGTCTTAAGTACGTGCTAATCTTGTTTTAATCCTTGGCAAAATGTTTGACATTGTGAAATTAATCCTCAGCAAAATGGTTGACATTGTGAAATTCAATCTTGTTTTAATCCTAAGCAAAATCGTTGACATTGTGCAATATATTAGTCTTTTGGCTATGTGTATATTAATATGAACCCTTGTGAAGATTCTTCTTCGTGACTAGTAAGAAGATAGAAACACCAAAAAATATATTTGTTTGAATAGGTTTGAAAATAACGAGATAATTATTAACTAATGATTTATATATGTACTGTCATCCACTTTCATTAACAGATATTTTTGGACAGTCTATTTGAATGTCACATTCATCACCTAATTCTTATTGTATAGTATATTATCTTGGTTTTGAATCCAACGGTTCAGTCCGGATGGTACATTGTAGAGTTCAGGCAAATAAGAAATTTTGTGGCTCCTAATTTTTGTTGAATTTTATTTGAAAATAAGTTGTTTTATGGATTTAGATAATAGATCGATTGTATTCAATTATAAAATTTTATATTTTTATTTTATCGGTCAAAATGATATCACGTTATGAATTCATTATTAGAAAATTTAGTGAATGAACTATTTATCCTCTATAAATTTTAAAAGATTAGTCGGTGCCGCTGTGATAAAAATCCACATTTTCTGATTATAAACGATCTTGTCCATTTTTATTTGATCGGTTAAAACGGTATGATTCATTATTAGAGAATTTGATAAATGAACCCGCTATACTCAGCTTTAACAGATTAATATCCTCGGTAATAAAAGCCCACATGATCTGATTATGAACAAAGGAAAAATCTCCTCAGAGAGTATGACCAATTCACAACAATCAAAAGAAAAAAAAAAAAAAAAAAGGGGATTACTCAACATGTCTCAGTTTGGGCTTAATGGGCTAAGCCTACGTCTGGGCTAAACAATCTTCAATCCCTAGTTTCAGAAGCCCGATTACTCCCTCAAAGGTCACTATGAGTCTATGACTACACTGTGATAATGTCCAATCTTCTTGCAGCATATTGTACAATTAAAAATTGGTAAAGATGCACTTTGTTAATATGCATCTGGACGCTGGAATGCGAAATCAAATACATCAACTTTATAACACTTATCATGAAAAAATGTAAAATCTACATCAAGTAAAAAGGTTGTCTTCCTTTTTGTTAACCAGAGTAGTATTACTATTGCACAATCAGACAACTTATATCCGATGGCAAAGAATGGTAACCATTAACATGACACATCTTAACCTCACAAGACCAAACACAAAAGGGCACTGCACACAAACTATCTCTCAACCAAAAAAAAGAGTGTGTATACATGGAAACTCTGTATGGTCAATTTTCTAAATCTAAGACTTGAATCGAAGTTCTCGTACGCATCTTGTGGGAGTATAAGCAATGAGATTCACAATCTTTTCGCCTCTTGGATAAGGCAAATCTGTTTCACGAGGAATCTTCTGTAACATGACATCGTTTTGTTTCTCGTACTTAGTCATTAGTGTGCTTACTTCCTCTCTTTCTCCCCTGAATATCGTTATCCACTTGTCTTCTTTCGACGGCTTACTCTTCGCCGCTGCTGCTAGTGCGCGCCGTAGAATCCCAATCGCTTTGCCTAAATCCTCCTCGGATTCCAACATTGCTAAGTATTTTTGGCTCCTTAGCTCGTGGAAAGCTCCTAATGTTGATAAATACTCCTACATTATCAAGAAACAGAGGATTTAGGCCTTTTGCATGAATCAAGAACAGTATTTAGATACCAACTATATGAGTTTCGGACCAAGATTTGGATACACAAAATGTCTTTTTAGCTAATGGTAACAAGAATGGCTTGTTCTTCATATATATAGCTAATTTTTAAGGACTTACGAGAAAGCGGGAAGATAAGTCTTTGTATTCTCCATTTGGTCTAGAACACAAAAGAGAAGAGGCTTCAGAAAGCATCTGTGTAATTCCGTAATGAAGTTTCGACCACAGAATCGAAGGGTTTCCGCTTTCTTCAGCTCTCTTGGCAGCCACGGCCTATTTCAAAAAACATCTCAGTATTAGTATGCATTAGTGTGCAAATTTGAAAGGCATCAGTGTGTAGATCACTGACCTGACCTTCCGCTAAACATAGAAGGCTCAAAGAAGAGCAAAGCGGAGGAGTTAGCTCCGGAAACTTCCCTGGAGGAAGCAAAGTTCGTAAAGAAGGAGTAAGCTCTTGAGACAGATGATGGAATACTCCTGATGCTTCTCGGTAAAGTTTCACCGAATTCTGAGCATCTGTTGTTATGAAAGACAGAAATTATGAGCTAAGTTGATAGATGCAGCAAGCACAAAGATTGTATTATCAAGACTTTCTTATACCTGTAGATACTAACTCCATTGCTTTCTCGCGAAGCTTAACCGCGTAAAGATAAAGCACCATTCCAAGCTCAAACTTTATGCTATCAACTTGGTAAAACTTAGGACATCTACGCTGAATCACAGACTGCGAGATCAATCCACTACTCCATCTTATCTTAAGACTCGGGACACGCGGACTGATTTCGTCCGCGTAATGCACCAAGTTTAAGAGTATTGGAAGGTATTGTTCAAGTTTATGAAGATCCTGAACAGTCATAACAATAACCAAAAAATCAATCTCTACAAAGAAATCAAAAGCTATAAGTTATACCAAAACATGTATTAGAGATTTTAACCTGATCACAAGCAGAAACTAGTCCTCTGTTTATCTCTCTCGCAATAGCAGTCGTGACATTGCTGGTTCTGTTAACAGATTCCTCGACCGCTTTACGCTTTGAGCTTAGTTCTTTAACTTCTACTAGAGTAGCTGGACCATCAGAAGATAACGCTTTCTCGAACAGCATCTGTTCCCAGGTAACAAATATTTCAAAAAAATTAAAACAAAAGTGAGAACGTTACTACAAAACTAAGCTGTTCAACAACAAGTCGATAATCTCAATACGCTAAGACTTAAACCGCACTTCTTACACATATGTAACACACAAAATAAGAACCCTAGAATATCAGAATGTGGAATTCGAATACTTAAAAGAGATTTCCACAAAAACAGAATCAAAGAAGAAACATAAGGTTACTTTACTACTATACCTCTTTTGTTTTTGGTTCAGGAATTAGATATTGCATCACCATCATCATCTTCTTCTTCCTCCAAACAACACTTGTGATTACGTAACTAAGAAACAGGAGGAAGACAAAAGAGAAGAAAAAAAAAAGAGATTGGCTTTGTTTGGTATTTAAAACAAAAAAAAAAAAAAAAAGAGAAAAAAAAAAAGTTTGTTATGTCCGGATATAATTTGATTTCCTAATGCAATCATGAATCACATATTTTGTAAGATAAAACATAAAATTCAAAAGAGAAATTTTTGTGGGGGAATATAAACAGCTAGTGAGTAAGAAAGGGGGAAATAATCATTACTGAAAACGTCAATGTGACCTTTGCTCTAACATAATTGAGATTTTGTGACGTTTTTTCGAAGGTGTTTCGATCTGGTTTCGTTGGTCAATGTCCTCTGTGATTTAGATTTTGTGGTTTCCTTGTTGAACTAGGTTTTGACTTTTGATGGAAAAAGTCTTCCAAGCTAAGACTAAAATATGTAATATACAATGTGATTGTATAAAGCTATGGGCTTCGGATAAAAGCCATTAATTTAATATATTATAATATTCCAAAAATTAGTTGATTTTACACTCTTGACCCATCCTTTTGAATTATTCTCTAAAAATTAAAACCAGGTGACCAATCTACGAAATTTCTATACGTGAAATAAAAAATTGTAAAATAAAACTGAATAAACATTAAAAAAATTATAGGCAATTACACATTACTAAACATTGCTTAAAATTTCCAATTTTTTTTTTTGTCTCAACTGTTCATGTTCATCAACAGAGAATGAATAAAGAAAGAAATAAAGGCCAAATCACAAAAAACATGAAACCAACATTAGTAGCAGAGAGACAACAATGGACAATCTCCTTAAGGTCACTTTGCGTGTAAAATGTAAAGAGAACACAAAAAGTGTTGAGTATTACAAAAAGCATCATGAACTCTTTCTAATGAAACATAAAACCGCGCACTCATTTTATTTAGCTAGACATCATCACATTGTCAATAGATTGGAGAGCTTGATTTGCGAAAAACCGAACATCAACATCTGGATCTTCACTTAGTTCCACCAAGCATGGCCGTATCGTCTTCTCCGCAACCTTTCACAATCAAAAAAGAAATTTGAATTGAGGTTTTGATTCGTAATCAGGACACTGTGACATCGTAAAGATGTTTTTTTACGTGTGAGATAACAGAAAGAACTATGTGGAATGTGCTACTAACCGATTGGTCGACTATTGGAATGAGAGATTGCATCATTTTGGCGACGTTGAATTTGATGTTTGGAACTCTAGTAAGAGGAGACAGAGAGAGAGTGGATTTGTTACATTGCTACTGGGAGAAATGAATTGAGTCTGAGATTTCGTGTTTTCAGAGAGAGAGACGTACCTGTCTTTAGATGCAGTTATTACCACGGGTAAGAGTTTGGAGCATGTGATCTCAGATCCCATTACTGGAGCGAGAAGCGATACTGCACGAAGAATCGTCATGCGATATAGATAGTGTGGATTGTTAATCATCTCTAGAACCTGGACAATTATATTAACAAGTTAATAACCACTATTGAAAACGATTGATTTGATCAAAGAGAAGACAAAAGTCAACCAAACACTTAAGATTTCTAGACAAACCTGAGGAACTATATGCTGCATTGCCCATTCAGGACCAAACTCTTCAGCAAGACGCTTGAGATTGTTTGCAGCAGCATCGCGGATTGAGTGAACCTGTAAAAAATTTACAAAGTTTCATTCAAATTGTAGAGAAGACAGTTGTCTACTTAAAATCATTGATATATTTGAGGATTTAATGAAGGTTGAGGATGTGGACCTTGTCTTGTAACCATTGCATGCAAAGAGCGCCAAGCTTATCATCAAAGAAGCCTACGCCTAATTGACTAGCCAACAAGGGAATATACTCAATTATAGCAAGACGTACTCTCCAGTGTCTGTCTTCAGCAAGTTCTACAATGGCTGGCAATAAAGATTGCGATAGTAGATCAATCCCAATAACCTGCCAATATTAAATAAAAAAATGAGAATCATGGACAGAGTTAGTTGCTGGCAAGTATTCTTTGACTTGACCAAAACATAATATCGTTCGCTCCTTTGAACATGTAGAGAACCTTTACGAAAATAGAAAATCCAATGTTGTGCAAAAATATAAGTAACTTGGTCAATCACAAACCTGATTCACTTCGTCAAGTTTGCTGATAATGTTTAGGCGTACATCAGGAAACTCGTCTTTCAATAGAGAAAGAAAGATTGGAAGAAGGTGCTCAATTGTTGCATCCTGCAAAAAAAATATCAATGCTGAGTTCAAAACCACAACATACAGAAACCAACCAAAATATCTTATATAAGGAAGAAAATAGCTCAATTTCTAACAAATCATGGTTGCAGCACCTTCCAGACACAAATTACACAATTTTTTTTGTTCCTAAATATGACAATGAGACCAGGAAGAAAAATATATATACAGTACATGGTTGCAATCAAAAGCAAGAGGCAAGTTTAAGGCAGAATTTTAATTTGTATTTTTCTTATAAGAAAAAAAAAAACAAGTTTAGAAGAGTCATGATCGTTAAAATGCTAAAACTGAGTAAAGTATTATCAACATATCACTTAAACTATAAAACCAAATGCATTTTTATAGATGGCAGTAGGCACATTGTATCCATTTTCAATTCTCTTACCTTACCCAAGACCGGAGCCATTCCCATAATAACTGAGGCCAATGCAGATCTTACGTGCTGAGAAGAGTCCGATGATAATTCCTGCAGGTAGTTTTAATATAAGCTTTTAGCAATAAGCAAACACTGAGAGTACATTAGTACTCTGCACAATATGGAATCAATGCAACCCTCTTAGGCAAGTACCTTTACACAGGGAAGAACGTTCTGGATAGAGAGTTCAGGATTTAAAATCCGACAAAACTTGGTAACTTTTCCGGCAGCTGCTATCCGAACTTCAGCCTCATTATCACGAAGTAAACGAACATATGCTGGCACCAGATCCGTCCTTAATAGACAACGCACATAAAAAAAAAGAAAAAATATGAATTTAGGAAATTATCAAGATGACTCTAACAAACATAAACTTCCAAGTACTAAATACATCTGAAAAGATATGCTGGCACCAGTAATCTAATGCTTAATATACAAAGTGACATCAGTAAACACATCAATAAAAGCGCAAAGCAATTCAAGTATCATTGCTTACTTAGTTGGCTCTGGTCCCACAGCTTCACAAAGTTCATAGAGCTGATTTGCAACCATATAACGCACACGCCAGGACTTATCCTGTTCAAAGACCAAATATCAAGATAAGCAGCTCATACACATCTGCCTTACAGCTTTCCAATAAGGCCATTGGTAGAAAATCTTATCTTATTTACACAGTTCCTCACCTGTGAGAAATTGACAATCACAGGAAGAATGTGTGTGACACAGTCCTGGGGTTCCAACAATTTCCCAAGGGCAGCACAACCCTCCACAGCCAATAATCTGACCGAATCTTGATCTGATAAAAACGACAATAAGGAAAGCTATAAGATCTTTATAAGAAACACAGAAACTGAGATTTGAACAATGGTAATGCTGCTTAACTTAAAGCTAATGATCAGTGTTTAATGCATTAACCCTATTACTTGCCTTTTATCTACATCAGTCTTCTCAATTAATAGACTTGGCAAAAACTAGAACAGTATACGCTGGCAAAACAAGAACCATATGATACTGAAAAACATACCATCTTGCGTAAGGTCCTCAAACATGGACATAATGTCTGTCTTCAAATGAGCTGATTCAATTGTCGCAGCAAATTTCCCTAAATTAGTAGCTGCAGCTCTGCGCACCATTGGCATGTCATCTTGACAGAGCTGGCTGTACAATGCTCTTAGCTCCGCCTTTAGCGGATCTGGGGCACTTGCGTATGCAATATGGAAAACCCCACATGCTGATACTCTCGCTGTGAACCACTCACCCGCTGAAAGTCGCTGTTAAAAAATGACAGTGTTCAGTAATGTCGGTGGCAAATTACAAGCACAAAAATAATTTTGGTTCCTACAGAGTCGTATAGTCGCATTCACAACCACAACCCAAAAGAACACTAACTATGCTAGCAATCTCCGATGAATGTTCTCTTTGATATGCCAAAAAGGATGAAAACAATTTCAAACTCGCGAATCCACAAACACTAAACAAGAAGCAAGCATATATCCAAACTTTAGGCGACAAGGGACCTATAAAGTCTATATTCATGAGCTCAATTTTCACTAGTCAGAATCAACTAAATTAATCAAATCGATAAGATGACAAATCATCTTTATCTAACCTTAGCCAAAGGAATGAAATGCTCAACCAAGTCACTCTCCCTCATCTGAGCCCCAATTTTGCAAAGCGAATCAACAGCTTTCTCCCTCACACAAGTCTCCTCGACAGTCGAGAGCGTCTCCAGAGGCGGAAGCAGAACATGAGCATGCTCAACACCTCCTACATAAGGAATAAAAACCCCCAACTCCTCCGCCATCGCCAAAAGCACCTCGTCGTCATCGTCATTGTTCTCACTAAGAAACGGAATAAGCTCCTTTCGAGTCCTCTCCTCTCCGAGAGCACGAGCAATGATCGAAAGCCGTTTGATCGAATTCAATCTAAGCTGAATATCATCGTTTTTTAACTCGTCTATAAGCACGGCAATCGGGTACAAAGGCTCATCAACCGCAGCCATAATCAAACCCCTTAACTTCCACTGATCTTTATCTACATCAATAACAATGTACAGAATTTCAGAACATATATTCTATTAAAAAAATCACATAAATTATACACTAATTAGGCCATTTCTTATCAAAATTAAGAAAATTTCCATTCATCGTCATAAACGAAAACAAAAGAAGACCTAGCATTTATTGGCTAATAAAGAGAGAAGATCTAAACGAATTTATTCGATTTTAAATTCTCTTGTATACATTTGAAAACCGGAATAAATGAATCGAGATTTACCGATTACGCTGCTTTCTCCAGTTTCGAGCGATCTATCAATCGAAATGAAGGAGACCAAGACGAAAACAAAAAAATCTCAGCAACTAACCATTTTCGAGCAGTGTGTATAAATGGGCTCATGAAACGGCCCATATTTATTGGGCCATGATGTGGCTCGATGAATGACCTTACGACGTCGTTTTGTTATCTCTGTCGCTGTGTAGAAGAAGCTACTCACTTTCTTACCATTTTCTTCTTCCTGAGAAAAAGTAGCTTTCTCTTTCCTCTAGGTTTCTATTTCCCGCGCATTATTTTGAGGAAAAATGGCTCCGAAATCGGATAATACGGAAGGTAATATTCTCTTGTTCATCATCGTTGTTCGATATTGGGTCGCTCTTATACTTCTCCAATTTTTGTTTGATTTCTCTCTTACTCACTCGTTTCCTGGATTTTCAATCTGCAGCGATCGTACTCAACTTCGTGAACGAGGTAAACTATTTCTCTGTGACTTCATTTCGCTTCTCGAGAAACCTAGATTTACACAACCCAAAACAAATACGCATGAATTCGAATTTGAATCTGAAATTGATGCTAGAATTAAGGTCTGAATTTGGGATTCGAAGATAGTGGGTTGTTTCAGTTTTCGTTACTCATTGATACCTGAGAATTTGAGATTTGTGAACATCATTGTTGTTTAAGTCTTTAGAATTGAACAAGGTTTGATAAATGGGTGGATACAGGTTGTGTATCACTGGATCATTTTCGAATCATATTCGATCTTTCGATTTTGATGAATGGGTTGTAACTTTTTATATTGTGTTGCAGCAAAACCGACCTTTGAACTCTCAGAATGCAGCTGATGCTCTGCAGAAGTTTAACCTTAAGAAGACTGCTGTACAAAAGGCACTTGATAGCCTTGCTGATGCCGGAAAGATCTCATTCAAAGAGTATGGTAAGCAGAAGCTATACATTGCAAGACAAGACCAGTTCGAGATTCCAAACAACGAGGAACTCGCTCGGATGAAAGAAGAGAATACCGCATTGCAAGAAAAACTCCAAGAGAAAAAGAAAACTATTAGTGAAGTAGAGTCAGGTGTGAAACTTACTTTTGATCAGTAGATAGATTTGTGAAAGAAACTTATCTTTAGATATAATCTGCTCGCATAACATTGTCTTGTGTGATGTTTTATCATCACAGAAATTCGGAGCTTGCAGTCAAACTTGACACTAGAAGAGATACAAGAGAAAGATACCAAGCTTAGGAAAGAGGTACATATTCTTAACTTTGGCTTTTGTCTTTCCTTTGAATAATTTTGTGGTAGGAAGTAGCTTAACTGGTGATTTCAAATGTGTACCAGGTTGAGGAAATGGAAGAGAAACTGATCAAACTACGTGAAGGAATCACATTGGTGAGGCCAGAAGACAAAAAGGCTGTTGAAGATATGTACTCGGACAAGATAAATCAGTGGCGAAAGCGTAAGAGGATGTTCAAAGACGTTTGGGATACTGTAACAGAGAATTTTCCCAAGGATAATAAGGAACTTAAGGTGCAATATCATACACTCTTCACAAGTTTCTTTCTTCAAACTATATCAGCTTAGCCAGAATATTTGACTAATGTTACTTGGCAGGAGGAGCTTGGAATTGAATATGATGAAGATGTTGGCGTAAGTCTGCAGGCATATTCTGACCTGATTCAACATGGTAAAAAGAGGGCCAGAGGACAGTAATTTCCTGGTAAGTTCTTAAAAATTCTCTCTGGTCAAAAATCTTCTAGAAACTATTCATGATTAAACACATGCAACTGTTCAACAAACACAAAAACTTATATCCATGAAAAAATACAATAATCTTACACCCTTGACCAAAACAACAAAGAAAATTGTGTTCAAAACTCTGCCGCGTAACCATAGATGCACTAGGAAAACAAAATTTATACTTATTAGTAACCACGAACCTGCTTGGTCCTGACTGAAACAGGACTCTTCAAACCCACCTTACGCATAATAGGATCTTCAACCGGACGAACCATATGGTTCACATGTCCTCTATTTGCTCTATGCGAACCATCCTGGAGAGTTTGCTCATATTTAACCTTAGTAGTATTCTTCTTCACACTGTCTTGGGTTTCTTCCTCACTATCGTATATAACGACATCCTTCTCCAATAGCTTCACAGGATCTTCTTCGAATGACATCACCGGGACATAAACATCTTCTGAATCTGACATCGACCTTGTAGATTCTGAGCTCAATTCCCCTTCACCTATTGTCCTCTCATCCACTTGGCTGGATCCTTCACCTTCATCCATACCTTCTAATTCTTGTTCTGATTTCTTATTATGAGAACCACTAGATAAATTCCCCCCACCAAAATTATCCGTATTGTCTGGTGGTCGACGAGGAGAAAACTGTGAAAGCTCCACAGCAGCTTGTGCAGCTGCTGCTGCATGAGCAGCTGACTCAAACGCTGCTTGTGCAGCATCAGCCACATCTCTGTACTTTTTCTGCTTTCCTCTCTTAACCGAATCAGATAACCCGTACCTTTCTCCTGTCTCATGTTCTACTCTATCATCACTTGTTTGGGTAGCCTTAGAAACATCTGATGTTCCCTGCTTAAATCATAAATTTCATTAGAACATGTATTTATCTTTTCCTTCGTGGTTAATTGCAGATTTCCATACCTCAGTGGAAGTAGAAGCATCAGTGGAAGTATTAGCATCTTCGAGTTTCAGAGCAATGTTATTCTCTGCAGCAATCTTCTTCAAAGTCTTCATTCTAACTTCTTTCGGTGGATGTCTCGTCGACAACTTCTGGATTATCTATAGGAAACAAGAATATATATGATAAACTCAGTAAGTATCTTTGCTGTATTTAAATATATATAGTATAACGTATTGAATAGAGTATGGTTTGAATCGAAGTTGCTTACTTGGGGATTAACCCCACAATTATTGCGCAACTCAACGGAACGTGCTGCAATATCTCTCCCAAAACGCGAAATCAAAACACTGCGAATCTGTTGAAGCTCAGGGAACTCTCCAATTCTAGAAGCTGCAAAGAGCAAACTCGAAACAGCTTCGAGAAGCTCTTCAGGGCAATCTTTGTTGTGTTCCAAGAGGTGAACACGATCGAGCAGGAGAGTGAAGTAGTCATGGATGAAGAAGAGAACGTCGAGGTTGTTTTGATCTTTAACGACTTGTTCGACTCTGTGGTAAGCGTTCTCGTGATGGCCGAGCTTGAGAAGCTCGGTGACATCAGAGGTGGTTTGAGTTAACCTGGCTTGACGTTGGTTCTTGAGGATAGAGAGCCTTGTGAGAGCTAAGTTGATAAGAGACTTGAACTTGTTGGTTTTGAAACCTCGACCAAACAAAGCATCAAGCGTCTTCCCCATGATCACCAAGTTACAGAGGAGAGAGAGTAGGTTTATGGGTATTTATTTGCCTTTGAATAAGAGTGTTATAAGGGGAAAGACGAGAAGACGCGTTACGAGTTACGACGACATAAGACGACTTCTTAGCAACGAAGTTTTCAGGAGTTTGAAAAACGGGACAAAGTGGAGAGAAAAACAAAGATTGGGGTCTGAAATAATAAAAACAAAAGGGACCGCTGTTGAAAAACGCGCGGGGAGGATTAACTATTGTTTAGACCAAATCCTACATTTTAAATCGCTGTAGAAAATTATGATAACTGGTTAATCAAAATAGGTACCATATCCATCCAAATACGCTATCTTACTTAATGATTCAAACGTCTAAATCAAAAGAGAGTTCTAGCAAGGTCTCGTCAATATTCCGATGTTTTTTTTAACCAAACTCAAAATACGAAACGTTTGAAATATTCAAATCCTGCACATCTTACGTCACGTTTTTCGTGTAATTTTGGAATCTCTAATCTCTAATTACGATGTATTGAGAAGTATAGATATGTTCATAAACCTCCCCGTGTTCTTCAGAAAAGGGGATAAGAATCCAAATAGTACAGTACCCAGAGTTATTGAATTATACCTCCCGCGTCTCTCATAGATTTCAAGAAGCCATTATAAAAAATACTTTGGATCATACAAAACATGTGGAAGTCCCATAATTTTTAGTTCAAGCAATTGCCCAGGATACTCGATGGTCAATAATTACACATTGTATTATTTATTTGCCTTTTCTTATCTTTTTAACCTTGCATAGTTTATTAAACGAACCACTCATAGCACAAATTGTGAAGTAGACCCAAATAAAAGAAAACTTCGAGAAATGTCATTGTTAAGGCTCTTAAATTAAGCGCAAATTAATCAAAGTCTGGTCGGTTTAAAGGAATTAAGGCATTTTTCCCATGATATAATTATAAGCAATTAGAAAACAGATGATTTCTCTTTATTAGGTTTGACAACTAATTAACACCAAAAAAGAAAGAATACCTTTCGATACTTGCACAACTCATCTTCGTACAACTTTCCACATCACAAACGTTACACTAATCTTAATTAATGATAAAGATATAGGCTTTTACTTCTGTTAGGTATGAAAAAGAAAAAAACAGAGGGGCTGATTAATTAAGTCTATAAAGTAAACTCCCTCATCTTTCACGATTTTTTTTCTTCTAGACATAATTCTCCCACTAATCACAATTATCTGAGGACAACAATCACGCAAACCAAACACTTTCTAATTCTTTCGCATATATAGAGAAACAAGACAAACTTCTTTATGCTTACCTAATCTTCATATTAATTCACCCAAACTAATCGTTGAAAAACTTGCATCATTTTGCCCTTATCTATCTTCTAGAAGACATCTCAAAAGTCAAGACTGAAACCTGAATCTGAAAACAAGATCATTCTCATGCGCTTCGACCAAATCATATAGCATAAGAAAGAAAGGATATCCAGAACTAATAGACAACAAAGCCTTAAACTAACCTACCTATACATGTCACAAGACCAACCACCATTCATTCATAGCTTCTCAAAATGACAGAAATGAAGATGAAACAGATATGGTGGCGAAATGAATGCAGCACAGAAGCATGTAAATAAAACACAAGGACGGATACTTACCGGACAAATCAAGGGATTGGACACCCTACTATGATAGTTTTAAGAATAAAACAAGTACGAAAAAAGTGAAACACTATAAAGTGTATACTTAGCGAAAACATAAGAAAGGAAATGCAGACACAAATTCAACAACATACCTTCATTTTCTTTTTCTCTTAGGCCGGCCACAACTTCAAGCAGAAGCCTCTCCTTGTTGAGATGAGATAAACCAGTACAATACTATTTACAATGACTATTCGTCAATGATTTATAGCATTAAAATAAAGAAAGGAAACACCTATGGCAGGTTTTCTTACAATAAACCCGTAAATTTGCCCGAGAGTCGCCAATAATGAGAAGTCCTCCGCGATTATTTCCTTTATCCCACGAGGGGCATACTAATTGGTAATTACAGCTCTCAGGTAACAGAGATAAGAGAGAAACACTCCAAAGATCAGAATCTTAAAATCAAAATTAGGAGATGTGTATAATAAACAAGTATCTAGGACAACAGCATTATGAGGTTCACTTGCCCGTGATGAATGGATGAGCTAAAGCTTGTGACACTGTAAGTCTCTTTTCAGGATCAAGTATGAAAATTTTGTCCAGAAGATCCCTGAAATGAACTAACACCTTGGGATCCTCACCCGAGTAACCTTTAATAACTGAACCAAAATCTTTGGGCTTAATGTTTACCATCATCCTCTTTATTGTCTGAAAAAGAAACGATAACCAATTACTAACCCTTTAACTCAGAATAATTCAAATTACATAAATTATATAAACTACAAGGAATGATTCGTTACCTTTCCAGTAGCACTATCCTCCTCTGTGGCATAAAAGTTTAAGTTCTGGTCATAGTGCTGATCGATAAATGCTCCCTGTTAAACAGAACAAGGTATCAGAAAAACACTTAAAAGCTGCTGCCTTTATGTAGAGATTCTTTTACTAATCTTCATAACAATTTCCAATTGAGTAATTACATTAACTGGATCAAAGAGAAGCATAAATAACTAGTCCAATTTAAGGTTTACCTTGCGAAGCATCTTTTTAGGGAAGGGACCTTTCAGCTCCATATGAAGGCGTAACATATCATTGTTTGTGGAGCCAGGGAAAAGAACTTTTCCACTATAAAGCTCATATAGACAGCAACCAACTGACCAGATATCTAAAGGATGGTCATAGGGAAGACCAAGAACTACAATGGGAAAAGAGAGGCTTCAGTTATTTAAAATCAGTAATCCACAAAATATAATGTAACTATCCAAATAGATGATAAACAATGTCACCAGTGGAACTTACTGATTTCTGGAGCTCTGTAGAAGCGACTAACAAGATATGGTGTAACTTCGTTTTTCCCAGCAAACATTGCACTACCAAAGTCGCAAAGTTTTAGCACATTTTTATCTTCATTCACCTGGACAATTCGAAACAACCAGATGTTAGGAATATTATTGCATCAAGCAGGAGAAAAACACAAACAAGTATAGCCTACCAGCATGTTGTCAGGCTTTATATCGCAGTGAAGAACCCCACAGTTCTTAAGATGTTTAAGGGATCTGAATAACTGCGTCGCATACAGGCGAACAGCAGATAATTTGAGACCAATGTTGCGACCAAACTTCTTCAAAACCTCACGGAGATTCATATGAAGAGACTCAAATACCAAGCAAAGGTGATTCCTATACTTGAAACTTGAAAGAAAACGAACGCAGTGGCGCTTATTTTCTGGGTCAGAGCCAGCTAGCTTTTTCAATATCTGAACCTCAGTCTGGCCGGCCTTATGCATTGTCTCATTGTTCCGAATCATTTTTATTGCCACTTCCTCAGGTTCAGCTAATTCAGCTTTTGTGTCTTTCGCACGCACCACGTTAGAGAAGACACCTTTCCCATGAGTAGCCATAATTTCGTATCTACCATCAAGTAGTTCACCAAATTGATAACTGTAATAACCCTCTGCATCATCCCAATTATCATGGAGTCCACTCCTTACAATAGGCTGGCCATCCCCTTTCGGTCGCAGATAGTCCATTTTCTGATTACCAGCAGGAGAATCCCCAAAAATATCGTCATGAAACATGTCATCTGATCTTTCACTCTTTGGGATGCCTTCCCCAAGCCCTGCAATAGCTAGTGTCCTATCTGAGTCTGAATTTACAAAGACTGCAGGTGATTCCCTAACTCTCGATGATAACTTGGAGACATCACCATCTATGGTATCAATACCAAAACCAGCTTTAGCTTGACCAACTGCTGAGGCGGCAGGCCCAAGAGTACCACTTCCAAGAACATCTGCCACATTAGTGCACTGTTTCGGAACGGCTGCTAGCTCGAGACCTTTCGCCTTATCATGAGAAGAAAATCCATTTTCCTGCTCTGACTTTTTCTTACATTTCTCCATTATGGCTTGCATTCTCCTCATGCCTTCCTTGAATCTATTTAGCTCTTCGTCTTCTGGTTCAGAAAGTTCCCAAACCACAACTTCACCGGCATCAATTTGATCATTATCAATGATGGACCTTTCAACATTGCCCTGAGTTTCTATGGAATTGCCACCCTTAGAATTATGATCCTTTGAAGAATTTGAATTTCTTATCACCAAGTCATCTTCTGCATCATGTCTTGAGTGTCCGGACTGTTTGTGCCTCACTTCACCATATCCCCTATCCCCACTTTTATGCTTCTCCCTATCACTCCGGATTTCTCTTCCATTATTACTATCTTTTTCAATCTGTCTCTCCCTTTCATACTCTCTCGTCCTCTCTCTGCGACTATACCTGGATTTATCTCTATTCCTACCTCTATCATTGTCTCTATCCCGTCGGTAATCTCTTTCCCTCTCCCTTTTCCTATCTCTATCAACACTGCTCCTCTCTTTTCTCCTTCCACAGTCACTCTCCATCTCCTTTCTCTTCTCCCGTTCTCTTTCCTTCCGCATATCTCTATCTCTCTCTCTACGCTTACTTCCTTCTTGCTCCTTGTCTACATAAACAGCCTGCAAGCACCACAACAACATATTAAAAGACTGGTCACTAAAGAGATATGCAGCATAAAAGAAAATACAATGATCAATAAAGCATTAATATGAAACAGAATTTCAAACGTGTAACCAGCGCTTACAAATCGAAGGAAAGCCATCAGTCTCCATTGAACGCCTAGTGTTGCAATTCATTCATGTTCTTACTTATGCTGTTATCTAATCTCACAGACCAACAACTTGATTATAATACGATAAAATCAGCTTAAGACTTCCCTAGTTCAATGAAACAGTTCAGCTAGCTAACAGGAAACAATGGCAAAGAAGTAAAAGGGCGAATAGAACAGACCAGATTATCGTCGCGAAATTGCGCACATTTGATTTCGTCAGACTCTAATTTCTTCTTCAGATTTTTCCCAATCAACTCGTCCCCCAAAATCTCCCCGTCCTCCATAAAAACTTCGGCATGATCACCCAATGACGGCGAATCATCTTCCCCAGCTTTCTCATCATCGCCGAATTGAACTTCATCATCGTGCTTCTTATCACGATGATGACGATGGCGATGCTCGTGATGACGGTGTTTGTACCGCTTCAAAGGTTTTTCAGCTTCATCCGACGTCGAATTCGACCGACGGTGCTTGCGTTGGTTTGATTCGACGAGCTTGTCGCTCACCATCAGATCGTCGGAAAAGGGGGAAACCGCCAAATTAGGGTTTGGCTTCGATTTTGTCGAGCGCGCTCAATTTAATCAGTCTTAAAAAAACTATATATGCAGATACGTAGGCGGTCAACTTAACCGGAGATATAAATTGGTACAAAAGTTATAAATAAATCTCCGGTTCACTGGACCGGCTAAAAGGTACTGTCCGAAGATGCATACTACCGTATTAATTAGACATGATTTCGTACGGCTTTTGTTGTCGGTCATATAATAATTAGAAACCCAGCTTGACCAATCTTAAGATATATTGTATAATCGGTTAGTCTATTACAACTTTGTAAGTTAGGGTATGTATTCAATAAAGTCATATCCGGTTTACTAGTAGCCATAGTCATTATCAAGTTATCGTCGGTTTTGATGTGGGCCTTCGGCTGATACCACACACTTCATCGAACGTTTTATTTACTCGTCTGAAAATGAGATTAGGCTTGCCGTTTTGTATGAATAGAAAATTGCTGAAGAGAAAAAAAAGTTGAGAGAGAGTTTGAATACTACAAATTTCACATAAACAAAAGCCATGCAAAAGAGGGAATAGTTAAAGATCTGAGAAGAACAAACAAACGAATTTGCTTATACTAAAATTCTAACAAATTACCCCAACTAACAAAATATTTAACTTTTCCTAAGTCCTATTAATTATATAATTAATAAGATATTTAACCAACCAACTACCATGGTAAAATGATAGGGGTAAAAAAAAAAAACGGCAGGGATAGGCCAAACGCTTTACAAAACGGCATCGTTTTCAATTTCCCACCTAAAAAAAATAAAACTCCGCAACGTTTTATTCCGCCGGCAACGACTCCGACCGCCAATTAAAAAGATCGCCGGAATCAAAACAATCGTCGGGAAATTCGAACAACCCATCTACAGCGACGTAATCATTTCCACCGTCTACGATACCGGAACCAAATTCTAACGGGCCGTAATTCGTCACGTGATTTTCAAATCCCCATAACTCATCGATCCCTGAAGAATCCGACGAAACTCTTGTCAAATCGGTTAACTTCTCCGTCGTTTCCTCTTTCGTGATCGGACCTGGGGAAACCGGTGGAGGCGGTGGTAAACCAAGCTCGTCATCGGAAGCTTCGAGAAGATAACCGAGATCTGGTTGAGTTTCGCCGGAACCGCCTTGCTCCGTCGTAACCGCCGCAGCAGATAATTCCTCCTCGAAACTTTTCATAACCGAGTCGAGATCTTGACTCACCGGTTCGGGATCCGTGTCGTCGAGAACATCAAATAAATCATCTCTTAACCGTTTCACCTCCGGCGAGTCGAGAACCGCCGACTCGTCGGTAGACTCGTCCCTGACTCGTTTTCTGTCGGTGACCGAGTCACTCCGAGTTATCTTCTCGTCATGAACCAACAACAATTCCTCCTCCATAGCTTAACGACTACGTTTTCTTTTCTTTTTTTTCTGTTCGTTCGTTCGTTAGGTGATTTTTATTTTATCAGTGGCAATATCGAAAATAGTGAGAGATAGAGGTGCAGAATGGGAAGAAGGGAAGAGGAGGTTATATAGTAGAGAGAATGTGAGAGAGAAACGCGTGAGATGTGACGGATTGTTAGGCGCGTGGGAGAGCGAATCCTTTGGAATCACGGATCCCTCGCTTTTAATTTTTTTTTCTTTTTTTTAATTATTATTCTCTTTTTCTGGTATTTTATATTTTTATAATTTATCTAAAATTTTGAAAACTTCTAGATGTCGCTTTCCTAAATTTAAAAGCATAATAAATCGGTTTGAATTCGGACTTCAAGTCCGGTCACGTTGTAGTGCACATGCCCAGTCAATTACGCCCTCTGGATATTTTAGAATTCTTTTCCCTACTTTTTGTTAGGAAATTGATATTTAAAGAAAAACAAATCTCGTGCAAGTAAATGTTAGAAAACAAAACTTTTGACAGTAGATAAAGTTCTACTTTTATGGATTGCCTAGAAGTTTACCAAAACTAAATCATATATATCTCTTCTTCTCTCAGAATATTTACATCATCATAAGAAAGAATATCACATTAAAACAAAATTTTGAATGACTTATTAGCTAATTTTTATTTATATATTATCTTTATTAAAAAATAAAGACACAAAATTTGGCTGTCAAAAAAAAAAAAAAAAATTAATAACTAATCAAAATCCCCTACATAACCAAACCCTAGTTTTTAAATATAGGGTTTTTGGTTAATTTTTAAATATCTAATTTATTTTTGTTATTGAGCAAAAAAAAACACCTAACTTATAAATTATAATGTTAGGCATATTATTTCTTTACTAACCATACATTTTTAGTGGTCCTTTAGCACCCTATATTCAACTGCATATATGATGGTACAATTTAATGCGACCAAAAAATTATTATGTATAGAATGTGGTAATTTTTTTGGGTCTACTATCTCCTAGTAAACCATTGGTCCATCTAGAGCTATGTGAATGCATTTTTATTGATTTCATTTCATGCTTCTATTCTAATAATCTTTTGATAATTTACGCGTATACGTAATGAAACTTATTGGCACAAGTCCATTACTTTTTCTAATGTTCATATTTAGATAAATGAAAGGATGCCTACAAACATTTCCACTACGACTTCGAAGACAATTCATAGTAAACCACCACTACTTCGGACTAGAATTCGTCAAATAAAAAGAATTAAACCATTTCAACAATTTTACTATTAAAAAAAGGTGTTAGTCAAGTTTGTAGAATAATTATCTAGATTTTATAATTTCCTGACTTAACCAACAAAGAAAAAATATTATGTAATTTTTTTTCAATCGAGTTATGGAAATTTTCCTTCTAATGGTTTTGGTAATCTATTCTAATTTCTTTTAAAAATATATTTATATTGCTGTGTAGTATTAGTATTGGGGACCTCTCTTAATTAAGTAGGTGAGTTGAGAATTTTGGGAGTTTTGGAATAAGGTGTGGATTTAGACAAAAGGCAATAAGTTTTAATTGGTGGACAATAGGCATCTTAGTATTGCCAACATATGTGGTTTAAGCAAAGTTGTGATTCTTGGGTATTATATATATATTTGTAAAACCATTACTTTCCTTCTTTCTTTTCTAATCGAACCATTACTTTTCTCAGAGAATTTGATTTGAATTATCAAAGATGCACGTTTCTCTTCTTTTTGGTAGGACATTTCGTGCGGTCCAAATCAAACATACTGGTACGATTTTTGGTGGTGAGAAGTGACCTACGATTCATTTCGTATATGAGCATGTTATCAAAATTTATACATCCAGATTTGTCTTAGCCATGGAATCGATAATACTTCATTAATTATCAACAACATGTAATATGATTTAAACACTTTCAAAAAAAAAAAAAAAAAATGAATTCAGTTGAGTTCGAGTTATGATGGTAATACAATGATAATATTAATATAAACTGTTAGATTATAGTAAAAGAATTATAATAGTAAATATAAAAAAGCTATAATATAAGAATTATGCATGAAATCCTTGGTAATTTTTTTTTTTACTGTTTTACCGTATTTACCATACTCCCTTAAACATAGATTTGACATTTTGGGTTGAAGGAAACGTACAAATTGTTGGTTTAAAAAAAATGCTCTGCATGATCCAAAGAGGAGGCTCCAGAAACTGAATTTTAATTTCCGAGAAACAATTGTTAGATGGCAACAAAAGTAGGTACAGAAGACAAAATGTACCTCTTGGGATATTTGGATGGTTCTACTTCTTTATTCATAAATTATATATTTCTTTGTATTTATATGACTTAAGTATGCGTATACGTAGGCAGACATAATTTTCCGTCTCATCGTGCAAATCATACACGTATCAAGAATAATAAATTTCAATAAACCTAAGGTCTTTTGTCAAAATAATATTACCAAGGAAAAAAAGAAACCTAAGGTCCACTACAATCGATAAATTGACACATTAATTAAACTCTACTACACGTATTTATTTACGTATTTATTTACGTACTCCCTCAAAACTTAGACCCTCTAAAATGTCAACTAGAAACTACAATAAATTAAGTAATACATATTCAGTCTCAATTTATGTGATATTTTAGATTTTCTCATATCTATTAAAAATTATTTTAGTTTTATTAATTAAAAGATATTTTTATCATCAGTTCTAATTATAATAATTCTAACAATAACAGAAAAACAATATATATATATATATTGCATTGAAAACGCAAAAAATCGAGTAATTTGAAAAAATATTATCAAACATCAGTTAAATTGAGAAAAAAGTTTTTATATATTTATTGCAACTTACAGATAAAAATTATCATGAACGATTATTATTTGGTGACAGCAAAAAAATAAAAAATATATATAGATATATTGTTTATCTCATTTTAGTCCTTTTTTTTTTTAGTCCATTCAGTTTTGCAACATAAAAATAGCATTTATTTAAATTAAAACGAAAGAAGTACTAATTAATGAACATTCTAATATTTTCAGACAAAAAAAAAAGTCAATGAATGTCTACTCTTAATTAAAACTATATGAGCTACACATTCGGTCAATTAATCAAAAAATTTGTTTGTCAACATTTTTTTTTCTTAATACAGCATAGTTCCTCAAGAAGTCTTCTTGTATTCATAAAAATAAAGTAATATAAAATATATAATCATCTTGGAAAAAATAAGTAAATTAACTAAAGTGGAGGTAGAGCATAATTGTGTTTTGTGAGTGGTAATGCGCATGTTGGATATTAGATATCAAACTGGGGACAGTTTCAATCTATCGTATATTTTTTTATAACAACTACCAGAGCATATACTAAGGTTTTTATTTTTATACTAATTTAAAATCAAAAGCATTCTCAATAAATAAATAAAAAAAATATATATATATATATATATGATTTTTGTAAGAAATATACAATATGGCCCATTAACAACGCATCACGTGAGTACAAAGCAATCAAGTACACAACTCCACAAAGTAAATTACGTGGTCCCCCACCAACGTTTTCGTATTATCTACTTGTAATTTAATATTTATAATTTTTATGTAGGAGTATATTCATAAAACTTAAAAAATCGTATTTTTTAGAATTGACAATTTCTTTTTTTTCACCTGAATTTAATAATTTAATACCTGTTAATGAAGTTGCTGTGCTGTAGAATTTTAAGGCTGGCAAGTCAATTCGATTTAAGGGTTTAATTCTTTTGAATATAACGTATTTTTTGGGCTATCGCATTTTAATAGGTGTGGGAAAAAAAAAATAGCATATAGGTAACTTAGAAAGTAGTTAAAAAAATAAAGAAACTGGTGGTTGGTTGATGAATTTTCATGTGCTCACCAAATTTTGTACGATGTATACGTCAATTTTTTAAAAGTTACTTATATAGGTAAATCAACTATTACCCATCTGATTTTTTGCTACTGTAAATGCCAATAAAATTAGTTGACGTTAGCTAGATTATTGTCAATTATTCATTTACCTCTTTTTTATTTTTTATCAAATTTTAACACTTCGAACTGTTCAAAATGTACTTGCATACGTACTATTGATTTGTAATATATTTTTTATTTAGAATAGAGATATTAAATCTAATATACCCATTTGAGTTTTTATTTGGGTAAGTGACCCACACTCAAAATCAATTAGGTTTTATAACCTTTTTTGTTTCTACCTATTAAAAATGTCTAAAATACCCCTTTATCAACTTTAACCTCTTTTATCACATCTTATCAACTTTATTTTTCTTCTCTCACCTAAACAATTTCCTATTATTATTATTATTTTTATTCATTTCCCCCTTTCTCTTTCTTCTTTGTCTTCTTTTTTTTTTTTTTTTCATCTTTCTCTTTTTCTCATATTGACTCTGTTAACAATAATGTTGGATCCACCATCGATCCCGTTACAGATATAACAGTGAACGTAACTGGTTGCTTAATTATTTTCTTACAACATCACTCCAAGATCCAACAGTGTTAACATACAAAATCAGTTACATTATTCGTTAACCAATAAACTTTTAGTAGTCTATGTGTATGAGTAACCAATTACATTGTTCTTTTATCAGTTACATTGTTCGTTTACCAGGAAATCCATAGTTCATGTGTATGAGGCACAATCTACTATAGTGATAAAATTTATTTGTTAGACATATACAACACAGTATAACTGGTTAACATAATTAGTTAGATATCTATGAGGAGATTTAACAAGTTAATGTTTATAGTGACTTAATTTATACCCACACATATATATATATATATATATATAGTTCGTTAACTAGTTACATTGTTCCGTATAAATAATATAGCCAAAAAAATCTGTCATAGTGATAAACTTTATTTGTTACATGTATACTATGCAATGTAACTGGTTAACAAAATTAGTTAGATATATATGAACAATTTTAACAAGCTAACAATTATATTGCATCTTTATTTTTGATGTTAGATGAATGTGGTAACGTAGTGTCTCATGTTGTCTAATATTTTAGTGTGGTCATGACATAAAAATATATAAGATTTTGGAGAGAGAAAGAATATGACATAGAAGTGAATTAATAAAAAAATTTAGAAAAACGTTAAAGTAAAATAGAAAGTAGAAAAAGATAGAAGAGAAAGATGTACTTGTGTCAGATGGAACAGTTATCTTGTCAGATAACACAAACTGTACAAGTTAACATATACACTTTTTGTCAGTTGTCAAAAGCTGTCAGTAAGGGTATTTTCGTCCTAAACTACTTTGTGTCACATTAAAAAAAGAGGGTACATTCTCTTCATTATAATTAGTTTTGGGGTTATGGGATGCAAATTCTCTTTAGAATATTGTGCTATGTTTTTATTCTTATTATTGTTATTTACTTTTTTGTTTTTTTTATAAACATATCATTTTTTATTGTGTTTGTGATTGATATTGTGAAAACGAAGTTATCAGTTAGACCATTTATATATATCCCTTACCGTAGTCGGATAATTTTATTTTTTTATCATTTTATGTTACCGAACAATTACATAAAAACTATATCTTTATACATTAGCAGACTAAAATTACAGCTAATACATTCCATGTAAATGCATGAGCTAAACCCAATTTAATAAGTCTGAATAGCTTTATATCTACAAAACGAGCTTATTTTAGTTTTATCTTTATTTTGTCAACACTTTTTATTATTCTTTAATTTTTACCACCGGGACAAAACCAAGTCTATTTTTTAGTACACGAACCATAAATAATTGTATAGGACGATAATATTTCAGGGTCCCTAATATTTTACAATTTGGGATCTTAAATATTTCTTGGCCATTGGTTTTTAGGTTACATCAGTTACGGACTTATTATGAAATTAATTAATATAGATATGAGTATGTATATACATGTATGTGTGGTTATGGGTGAGATCCGGGAGATAGCGCAACACATGACACGATTGGGTCTTCAAAGCCATATAACTGACAATATAAACTCACTTGTCAAAATCACATTTAAAATACATGAAGTTAATCTGATAAAAAAAAAAAAAATAAATAAAATACATGAAGTTATTATCAAGAGCTGTGGTGGAGTTCGTAGGATGGACCACTCTGTCCGATATTTCCCAGAACAAATGTCTTCACAAGTTATATATATCATTATACATATGTTAACACAATAACACATATTAACAAAATAAAACATGAATTTATTCCCGAATTTAGGTTTATTTGATGGAAAACAAATATATCTCGTTTTTGTATAAATTTTAAAAATTCCGAACATTTAGTTTCAAAACTTATCTAATATTCGGAGTCGATCGTTGATAAACCATATTTAAGATGTAAATCAGTTTGTCTAAATAGATTTGTACTCATGAATTTGACTATTTCCTAAATATCACTAAGAGCAAGACCTACTTGATGAAACTAATATATTTTATGAAATAAATGTGATTCATGCGTAGTACTTGTAAGATGGGATTAAAACAAAAATTCATTTTTTAGTCTTTCCATCTTGGATCTGACATAAAAGATAATTAGTGTATGGTTAATGTGTGCTTTTATGTCAAGTGGTTCCATAGTTGTATTGAATACGAAAAATCGTGTAAATCCTCTCTTGTTTTTATAATATTGTAGATTTAGAGTAATAATGGTTAAAATATTAATCAAAAGTTTGTTTATATCATTTTCAAGCCGGAATCACCTACCGAGTTTTCAGATCTTCGAGAGTTGTTAAGTGTGTGTGTTTACAAGTTTGTTCTAAACGTCAATCAAAGGAATACAAGGTGTTTAAAGTTAGCACTTACCTGAAAGTTTTCGTTTAATTGGAGTTTTGAAGATGTTGTAGCATCATTAGATTCGGGTCTGAAACATGCTACACCCAACTTTGTATTTTAAGTGGCTTATTTTTGATAAAAATTTGATTTCCTGTTATGGAAAGAGAAGCCACTAATTACAAAAAGTAGCTAATTTCCTGGAGCAGATTCTTTTAGCTTAATATTTTTTATTATCAACTTCTTAATTACACTGTTACGCATTGTTCAATAAACGTGAATTTATATTTTATTAAAAATCAGGTATGATTGTAATTGCCGAAGTAAAGTTAAAATTTTAAAACAAAAGGGAAGAGCTAAAATAAAAAAATTTAGTATTCATTTTTATCATTGTATTATTAAACCTCTACTTTTCACTTGTTTTGTAAAAAAAAAAAAAAAAACTAAAAAAATTGTTTTTTCACTATTATTATTATTAAAAAAGATGGTGATGGAAACAACTACAAAATCCGAATATAGTATTTTAGTTGAAACTTATTTTTCTGTTTTTTTTTTTAAGGTGTTTCATTATTATTTTTGAATTGATGAAATTATTATCGAAATATGTTAGTTTGGAAGATAGATTTTCAACACGAAAATGATTTGATTTGGTGTTTATTAACTAAGTTACGGTCGCTAATTAAGCCATATATAACTTTAATACAGTTCTAACGATTGTTTTTATACAATTTTTTTTTTTTTTATCAATACAGACCTATTACTCGTCTTGACGGAATTAAAAAGTTTTATAAATCATAATTTTTGTTTGTTATCAGATTTTATATATCATAATTTTAGTTTTATACTTTTTTTGTATCAATAGTTTAAAGATGCTATATATATTTTGGGGCATAATTATGGTCGACATAAAAACTGATAAGACGGGAACAATTAGCTAAACGAGGGACCATTGTGTTGTAGAACCATCGGTACAAGGGAGGAATAACTTCATTTTAATATATCGATTAACCAATTAAATAGCCACTTTATATAAAAAAACAAATTAAATAGCCACTTTATATAAATAAAAAATAAATAGCCTGTAAATGATGTACTAGCATATTTAGATTAAATTCTGAATTTATCTTAATATATGTTGCCGTGTATGCAAAAAACTTAATTTAATTGTCGACCACTTTTTAATTATTTTTGAATGTGAATAAGGTTAGGGAAATTAAAAAACTACCAAAATAGAAATAGAAGTAATAATGTAAAATATTTCACGCGTAAATCATCTTGACTTAGTGACAAATGATAAGTTTTAAGAAGGTATGTAAGATCGAGTTTCGTTTTCTAACTCTATCTAACGATTCATGTTGGTCTACTCGTATTAATACATTATCACCATTCTTTTTTGGTACTAAATATATTATCATTATCTAGATTCAAATTTATCTCAATAAGATAAAATATTTCTGAAATGTTGACAAAAAAAAAATACAAACATTCGCCAAGTAAATACCAAAATACAATCAAGACATATATATGGTTTTTTGGGGTACAAATAAAATGATAACTTATTAATTTTTACATATGAAAAATGGAAATTTCGAATAGAATTTCTCAGAAGGGCGGTTTCAGGTGCGCGTCCCTTTCACGCCCTGTCGTCTTCAGTCAGCGCCACGATTATTGCATATTGAGCAATGATCCTCTACTTCGACCTCACTGTATTACAAATTACAATCATAACTTTCATTATTTTTTTTAGTTTCAATATCCAACGTGGAAAACAAATTAAATTATGTTTTACAACAAATACATATAGATAGAATAATATAATTTTTACTTTGTAGCTCAACAACTTTCACTTTAGAAAGAAACAAACGGAAAAGTATAAGTGGTTTGAAACTAGAGATATTTTAATAGTCAAGATTAATTACCCTCTCTTTTCAAAAAAAATTATCAAAGTAAGTGATATTAAAGATATTTACATAAGGATTAATAAATTATTTATGTACTCACATTTTAAAAATTTTAAACATCATTTTTTAAAAAAGAAAACAAAAAAACTTAAAAAGGAAACATACGAAACAATGTAAATTTCAAGCCGACAGCGTGAGGCATACGACGTGCTCAGAGAACGTGCCACGTGTACTACACCTTACACAGCAAATGTTTATATCTAATCGTGGCCGTTCAGTTTTTCTCCAACAAGTCCACGTCACCGTCACGATCGCCGTTGGATCCACGTAATTAATGAATTGATTAATTGTTTCGATGGTCTCACTCTCACGTATAAACAAATACTCCTTGATAATGATCATCGTAGCTTTTTATTTTGATTTTTGTTACTTTGTTATTAATTAATTAGTAGTAGCTTAAACAGTAAATAATAAAAATAATTGGTGGCCATAATATTAATAGTTCGTACCGTCTGACCGGATATGGTTGTTTTTTAAGCTTGACCAGAAATTTTAAACTAATATGTGGATTTTAAATTTTTGTTACGGGCAGAATTAAATGGAGAGCTGATTTTGGTGGATTTTAGCAGATAATTTATGGAGGGTTTTTGTCCATTTCAAATTTGGCTGACAAATGGAATAAGTGACAAATCTAGATGGCGAAAAAACATAAAATAGTAATAATACTTGAAAAATACAAAAAGGATTTGGTATCTATCAAACAATAATAATATTATATGAAATATACTCTGAAATGATTGAAAAATGATTTCTGTTGATAATATGTATTTGTTTCGTAAAAAAATAAGAATTTGGTTTTTTTTTTTTTTAAGGGTAGGCTTGTTTACTTTTTTTTTTTTTTGCTTAAGGCTTGTTTACTTATTATTGATTGTTTTTTGAAAAAAAATTTGATCATAAGAGAGTAAAACAACCTTTTTAAAGACAAAATCAGGGTTAAAAATACCTGCTATTGTCATTTTTGTTAGTAATTCTCTTTCTACTCCCAATATTTTATCGATAATTTGGATAACACGATCACTAATATATTAAAATTTATAATGGTGATAATGATTTACGAGATATAATAAATTAAGAACAGTTTGTGGTAAGGTTACAATAATAAAAATATTTATTATGAAACAAATGTGGTTTGTATAAAACAATACAAATAAGTGGCGGTTTGATTAATAATAAAGCATAATGATAAAATAATATAAATTTTACTATCTAATTCCACACCTATTTGCAAAACCGGGAATCGCAAGTTACTATTCAGGGCCATAGTCCACGTGAATACAATTGTATCGGATAAGAGTACAGAACCAACGCCTGATTATTCACACATGAACATGTACATGTACATGTACTTCAAAGCATCTTAATGTAAATAAGCATGTTCGAAAAAGAAAATCCCCTCTATATATTATCATTAGATAAATCGATTCATGTGTGTTACGTACGTAGCTACATATGATTGGTTTATAGGAAAACGATTGCATGATTAATTAAGTTTGACAATTCTTGAAGAAAAAGGGATAAATTTAGATATAAAATAAACTGTTCTTTGTCCCAGATTCTTCATTTTACGATATGGACTTAAGGAGACTCTCTAGATGATATGCCTTTAGCTTTCACGAAAATAAAAAAGGAAGTTGTATCCAATTTGGAAAAGTAGAGAACAATTTACAGAGAAGGTCCCATATTGGCCCATTTCTTTTCTTCTTCGAATTTTCATACATGTACACATTTTATCTTTTTCTTTCTTTTTTTTTCTTTTTCTTTTTCCTTTTTTATATCTTTCACACGCAAATATTTTAATAAAAAAATGAAATTTCTGAGAAAGCGTATTTTGTCAAAACTTTAATGTAATGTTTTTTGAGTGGGTTTATTTTGGATAGGTGTATTATAGAGACTAAAATTTCAAAAAGCATATAAGAAATATGTAATGACCTAACACCTAACCCAACAAGGGCCAACGCTATTTTCTTTCTTTTTTTCCCACGAGGTTTTTATAATTAAGTCTATTAATTTGGCTAATGTTGCTTTCACAACTAAACCTGACAACTTATTTTTGTTTTATGTAATCAGTTTTTGAAGTTTTTAGATGGTGCAGGTTTAACCAAAACCTTACATAACTTTCTCTTTTGTATAATAAGTCAATCATATTAACATCGACACGTGGCACAATTAGTATAATTCACGAGATCGTGTCACGTGTCATATAATTTACGAGATGATGCCATATGTCATTATTTTCAATTTTCCAGTTTTCTGAAAATTAACAAAAAGTATTTTAGCGTAAAAAAGTAATTTCATATAACTCATGAGATAATGTCATGTGTCATTATTTCCTATTTTCCAGTTTTAGGAAAATTAACAAATAGTATTTTAGCGTAAAAAAAAGTAATTTAAAATATATTAGATAATTATAAAAAAATCTCAATCTTAATGCAAAAAAGAAGATTTTCACATATTTTAATGCATAAAGGAAAATTGTAATGTAAAAAAGTAAAACTGTAATGTAAAAAAGATAATTTAAAATATATTCATGAAAAAATTATCCAAACTTAATGCAAAAAGGAAAGAAAACATCCGTGTAACGCACATATCCATATCTAGTGTTTAATATAGAGAAACTGATTGGTAAAATAAGAGTAGTATATTTTTTCTTTTTTCTTGTCGTAAGTTGGGAAAATAAAACAACAGTGTGATTGGTAAAATCATACAGATATTTTGTAAAGCTATAACTCCAAAACTTAAGCTATATCACAATTATTTTCTTAGAAATTAAGAACGATAGGAAAGATTGAAAAGCCAACCAATCAAACATTTAGATTTATAAAATAATTTTTCGGTAAATATGTATTTTTCTAGTCGTGTAACTAAGTCAATATCAAAACATTTGATTTGTTACAATTGTTAACAAATTTGGAAAAATCATTGATATTAATACTTTCTTATAAACTCTTTTCAACTAAAAAATTCAATTTGAAGAAATTCTTTGCTCAGTTTGTCAAATTATGATAGGCATATAATCTGCGCTAATTTTTAAAATTGCGTCGCAATTTTTTGCTATGGCATGAAATATTATATTTTTATGTTAATTATTAATATTTAATATTCAACTTAAAAAGTTATGAAAAACCTCAGTTTGAGAATAAAGACTTTTTTTTAGAGCTTGCTACAGGAAAATACGTTCTCGTCGCCCTAGCGCCGCACGAAGGAGAAAGAACTTGATTTTCCGATATGGCTCGG
>OVAF01000743.1:0-32499 GCA_900406245.1 Odontarrhena argentea
ATCGTGACACGTGTCGATCCCACATTAAACGCGTTCAGCTTTATTTAATAAGATAGGATATATTAACCACTAGTATAGAATAGACAATAAAATCCAGATTTATGAGCTTTATTATGAATTTCTATACAAGATTCCCGATTTAAAGAATACAAACAAGCTTATTGTTAAAACTTTTCTTGATGTTTATATACTGATGTTTTTGCTTGAATATACACAAAACAATCCAAGAGGAAATTAGCTTTTGTGTTTTGTAATAATGTTGAGCTTAATAATATGTTGAAGATTTGGGGTGTTATTAATTAAGTCTATTCCATTTTGTTTTGTTTTGTAATGAACTAATGATTAATGCCATATAGTCACCTATAGCAAACAATACGGTTTTTCTTAAAGAATCAAACATAAGAAAAAAATGAATTGATTGCCACACAGTTATCAAGATATCAGTGTTGGGTGTTCCAAGTTGCTTCATGTAAGAACAAATCTTGAACAAAGTAATGCTTTTTTAAAAAAAGAAACGTATTGTACCAAAAAAACAGTTACATCATCTCACATGCACGCAAGATTGATTTGCTGAATCTCGTCTCCCCATATTTTAAGGGATAGATATCTTAGCATGCTTAATTATGACATTATTGAAATTCGAAATAATTGAACTTGTTAGAATGTTTATGGTAGTGGTACAACTGTACATGTATCATTCTTACAAATCGAATGAATAAATGACATCTTTTCTTATACATGAAAACATTATTTTTCTATACATGCTCTCTTTTCTTATGTTATGTCATTGTTAAATATATTGCAGAGACTTAAGTTTTGATTTAAAAAAATTATATATAATTATGGTAAGCACACACTTACAAAAATAATATGTAAACGAGATATAACACAAAACAACAACAATTTTGTGAAAAACCAAATCATGGGTTAAAGTTATCCGGTTCAAAAGTGATCATATTCCCAAGATCGCGTTCAACCACGTTTCATGTTCCACAATTGATCTGTCGTCCTATTGCTTGGCTATCCAACACCACCAATTTCAACAAATTTTTCCTTGATTCTCAAACTTGTAACCGCCCGCACATACAAACAGTTTACATGCTTTGCAAGGAACCAAACAATACATTGAGCGTTGCATATGGGACAAATTTCTTGTTTGAAGAGAGTGACCAGCTTTTACTAACCTCTCAAAGAGTGTTTCACCCATGAGTATTTGCCAACTATTTCATCAAGGCTTTTCTTTTTGGGGTTTAATGGAACTTATAACTATATGCCAAACATATGTAAAGAAAACCATTTCGTCTTGACACATTTTCACCATAAACAAAGAAAAGAAAAAGGTCGGATACTTTACGACACCAAACAAAAGAAAATCAACCTAAAAATTGTAGTATATTTTTAAAAAAATCGGTAACAAATTTAGAAAGCAAACATTAAATGTAGTTTTTTCTTAAAATGGCTTATAAAATTAACTGTAAGTAAAATAAAAGAGATAAAATATGAAAGTGAATGATACTAATTACTAAAACAGAAGACCACATTGTCCACACCACATAAAAAAAAAAAACAAAACAAAACAAAGATTTAATTAAGGAGATCAATACATAGAGAAAGGTTAGATTAGTTTTACATACTTGACCGATCAAGTACGATTTATAAAACTTATCTAATACGTCCTTATCTTGTATCATAAGTTATAAAGATTAACAGAATCGGCCACTCTCAAAAAATCACATATCGATATCGATCTCAACTGGATATTTCTGAAGACAATCTTCCCAAGGATTATTGGCAGAAGGGTTAACATCACGAAGAGCCATCCAAACAGAACTATTACACTTGAAACCTGACCCCAAAGCAATCTGCCAAATCCTATCTCCTTTCTTCATCCTTCCTTTAGCCTCAGTGTAAGCCAACTCGTACCAAATCGAGCTCGAAGAGGTATTACCAAACCTATGTAATGTCATTCTTGATGCTTCAACATGCAACGGAGTGAGATGAAGATTCTTCTCTAGCTCATCTATAAGTGCTCTACCACCCGCATGGATACAGAAATGCTCGAAAGCTAGCTTGAAATTCGGTATGTAATGCTTGATCTTGGGGTTGAAAAACTTCTTCTTAACGAAAGTCACAAAGAAGTGAAGCTTCTCGCTTATGGGAAGCACAAGTGGACCTAAAGTCGCGATATTGATCTTTAGGGTTCTTGCAGCTACCATAGGTAGATCCTTCGACAAGGAAACTCCAACTATACCATCTTCATCGTCTTCTTGCATCGCACATCCATAAGATCGGTCATCTGATCCGGTATGGACCCTCACGGTGTGCACAAGTTTGTATTTTGCGTGTTTCCGGTCTTTAGACCGGTTAGAAAGCAAAACCGCCGCCCCACCTACCCGAAACAAACAGTTTGTAACCAACATTGATTTGTTGTTACCTAAGTACAAGTTTTGAGTAATGTTCTCCGTGCTAATCACAAGAGCATAAGTGTTTCTATGAACTTGTAACAAACTCTTAGCAACATCTATAGCAATAACTCCAGCACTACACCCCATACCACCAAGATTCAAGCTCTTGATATTATCCCTAAGTTTATACTTATTCACTATGATACTTGATAACGAAGGAGTTGGATTAAAAGTGCTTGAGTTCACTATCAATATACCTATATCACTCGGCCTAATCCCGGTGTTGCGAAAAAGATTATCTACCGCTCCTAGTATAACTTCTGTAGTCTCTTTACGCGATGCGGCCATAGTTTGTTCTAAAGGCAAGCGGTGAAGACCTTCCGGTACGTAGGTCTCTTGGCCGAGACCAGAACGTTCTAGAATCTTTTCGACGAAGTCCATCAAGTAATCGTTCTCGTGTTTCTTCCCCCACGCGCCTGATTCACGTATAACTCTTACGTGGTGCATGATCTTATGGACGTCGGCTTTGAGATGAGAGGGTGGGAGGTAGCAACTGAAGTCAACGAGGTAGACGGGTTTGGATCGGGTCATGATGTAAACGGTCGAGGCAAGAGCTAGAGAAAGTGAAAATATGGTAAGAGATGTGAGGTTGTTTTGTAAGTAGAGGTAAAAGTTGTGGAGATCTTGTGTGGAAAGATGAGAAATTTGTATGGCTATACTAGTCATTACTATGAGGAAACAAAGCTTGAAGCGATGGGTTATGAGGTAGTTGAAAAACAATTTTACGTTCTTCATTAGGGGGGTATAGATTTTAGTGATGTGTGTAAATTTCTTGGTGTGGTCTTTGTTACTCGTTCTATATTTATAGAGAGGTTCATAGAACAAGAAATATATAATGAGAGACTGAGAGAGAGTTTTCATGCAATAAATGTATATTGTGCATAAATATGCAAGCACATGAATTCTTAATCTCTTCGGATATTGTGTTTAGGCTAAACCAAGTCAATATCTCTTATCTAGAGGGTTCTTTTTTTTTGTTCAATTTTGTTAATATTAATTTTGGTCTAGGGATTTATATATCAAAAGCCGAATAATCAAGAACTTTTAGACGTATAATTCGTCTAAAGTTAATTTAGTGGAATATGCACACTTAAAAAAGTTTTTGTGTGTGTTTTCACTAGGACTAGCTATAGCTAAGTTATCTAGAATGTTAATAAGGGCCATATGCATTGTTTGGGTTGGAATACTAAATCATTTCTATATATATATATAACGAAGCATAAAATTTATGTTACAGGATGGAGTCAAAAGCAAAACTCAAATACTTATTAATTAAGACTATTAAGTCACTGTTTCAAACCACTCAAATGTAAGGAAGAGAACCGTTTCAAGATTTTCTGAGGATCTGGCAATTAAGGTAGCCCGGTTACGGCACCTAGCTACAAGAACAATGGCCGAGTAAAGTGCTAGCCGTAGACCAGGATTGTCGAGCCATCTGTGGATCCATATGTTAAGTTTTGAATGTGTTAATTGTTATCAATCTAATATATATATATATATATATATATATATATATATATATATATATCAGAGGCCCGACTTAGGAAAAATTGAACATGGAAGGAGACACTACATGATTTATCAGAAGTGATCCAATGACTATGATGCATGGCGTGAAAATGATTTTAGCCATTCTGATTTCTGATCTTTACATGATTACATCGATCTTTATATAATAATATCTTAAAAGAATCTTTCTAAAAAATTAATAATTTCTCAGAAATTTCTTGGTCAATATCTTTATACCTTATACTACATGTTATTAATTATGAAAAAATTATAATAATTTTCATATTTTCAACATGGTTTACTTATGAGAAATACCGTCCAATACCACTAAACCAAGTTCTATGAACAAAAATAACATGAGTTTTCAAAAGTTCCTTAAATACCATTATCATGGTTACACTATTATAAAATAAAAATAATAATAATAAAAATAATAAATAATAAATAATTTTTTTTTTAAATTCAATTTTTGTTTTCGAATTTTTTTTTCGAAAATTTTTTTTTTCGATTTTTTTTTTTTCGACATTTATTTTTTCGAATTTAAAAAAAAAAAAAAAAATTTATACTTACTAATATTTAGGAAGACCTTCCTAAATATTTAGAAAACACTTAGGAAGGTCTTCCTGAATATTTTTAATGGTTATGAAGGGCTTCCTGAATACTTTTAATGGTTAGGAAGTGCTTCCTTAATGTTTTGAATGTTTAAGAAGGGCTTCCTAAGTACTTTGAATATTTAGGAAGGACTTCTTACGTGCTTTGAATATTTTAGGAAGGACGTGCTTTGAATATTTTAGGAAGAGTTTCCTAAGTGTTTTAAATGTTTAGGAATGGTTTTCGAAGTGTTTTGAATATTTTAGCTAGGGTTTCCTAAGTGTTTTGAATGTTTAGGAAGGGCTTCCTAAGTGCTTTGAATATTTTATACAGGTTTCCTAAATACTTTGAATGATTAGGAAGGGCATCCTAAGTGTTATGAATGTTTAGGAAGGGCTTCATAAGTACTTTAAATGTTTTATGAAAGACATTTTTAAGTACTTTTAATGTTTAGTAAGGTAAGAAGGGCAATCTAAGTGTTTTGAATGTTTATAAAGGGCTTCCTAACTGTTTGAATGTTTAGGATGGACTTCTTAATTGCTTTGAATGTTTTAGGAAGACCTTCTAAGTGTTTTGAATGTTTAGGAAGGGCTTCTTTAGTGCTTTGAATGTTTCAGGAAGGGCTTCCTTAGTGCTTTGAATGTTTCAGGAAGGCCTTCCTAAGTGCTTTGTAAAAAAAAAAAATTCAAAAAAAAAATGTTTGAAAAAAAAATTTTGAAAAAAAAATTATTTTTTATTATTTTTATTATTTTTTATAATTATTCAATTTAAATAAATAGTTTTTTTAGTCTTGTTATGGTACTAAGGGAACTTTTTATTTTAGATGGCAAGGAAGAAACTTTTTATTTTAGATGGCAAAGAGGAATTTTTTTTACTTTATGTGGTATCTATGGGATTTTCCCTTTACTTATTTTGTAATTATGCTTTAGTACATAAGAACGATTTTGTTTAACAAAACATGGCATATATTTCTATAGATGAGAGAGACTAGATTTCAATCTAAAACTAATATAGTGGACTGTATTCTCGTTGAGTCAGTTCTAGATTAACCGGATTTGTTTGTGATGGTAGATGATTGTGTTGATATTTTGTGATCATCAATCAAGATAATAAATGCGAGTCAACAAAAACAACCACCTAGTTTTACTTTTACCCATGTCCGTAAACTTCACATATCTTTTCTTCGAAATGAAGAAATTGAGAAGAAAGCAACATTGTCAGGTTTAAATTTATAATTACGTGTATTGAAAAACGTCATACAAAAGTCTATCAATCTTGTTATACTTTTAGATATAAAGAAACATTTCCAGCAAAGAATTGCATCAAGGGCTTATGGAAAAAAAAAATATCTAAACATTTTCATACATGTTACATAAATTGAGACTGAATGATATTTTATTTTCAACTCTATAAGGTAAAATATTAAAATTGAATGGAATGGAATGGAGAAGTAGATACAAAATCATTTATGAATCAATAATAAGTTGTGTAGTATGGTGGTGCACAGATCTTCATGTTCTGTATTGTAGAAGAGATATGGTTGGGAAGAACAATATTTATTAGTTGTATTGTATATTACGATGCAAAATTATAATATGATATTTATGTTTGATATAGACTTGGTAGTGTACTAGTGTGTGACATGTGAGACAATAGCATGGTATGGTGAAACATAATTTCACATTTATGGATCTTCTTCATTCCTAAGTTTTTGTATTTATAAAAATTAAATTTCAGACCTCCAACATATATATATCTCGATTTTGGTATTTATACAATTGTTATAAGGGTATAATTAATACATATGTATTTTGTTGTGATGCATAATTATTTTCTCTAAAAATAAAAATTAGTACCTACGACATTTAAGTTTAGCTAGCTAACCTATTCTCATTAACAATGTCGAGGTTTAGATTCATGAATCAAGGGATTAATGAACAATCTGGTCTCTGATGCAATTTGGCGTGACCGGGATTAAGGGAAGATTTTGTTCTAGTAATTAATATCCACCATGTAAAAGAGTGAGCTGTGTAAATGCTTAGGTTAGTTAGTATATGAAAATGGAATAAAAACTAGAAAAATTCCAATTTAGTCTCTAACCTTGATTTATTTCAAACAGCTTTGGTGATATGTAGCCTAATAACACAAGACGCAGGTCTTGTTCCATGGATTGGGTTATCAATATTTCTGTTTGGTCAGTCGAATTAGTATCATGTTATAGAAAAATAATAACTAAATTTTGAAATTAAAATAATCCAAACGCAAATCGCCCATCCCAAATGGAATCGAACTATTGATTTTGAAGACTCTCGGGAACCACATACCACTAACTACTTGGTATTCTTTTTGTTCGTCTTATCTTAATTTATCGGTAACAATGTGCAACAACATTTGATCTTCGAAGATTTGATCCCTAAGTAAAATCGTGCAATTTCGGCATGCCAATTGAGTTTACAATTTGATCATATCATTGCTAAACACACACATAATACAAAAACTATGAAAGAGCCAAGTATATTATGAGTCTATCAACCAAATATGTTTATACTAATAGCCTACAATCATTACTTTTCATCTCAACCCTATACCTCTGTTTTATTCATGGGGAGGCTATATTTTTATTCATATCCTATACATTTCATAGTAATCTTATACCTCCATAGTATTCAACTTTTTCAGTTGTACACTTCCAGCAAGTTCAGTGACTACATCATGTGATCATGATGAGTCTTGAGAGAACCCAAAGAAAGCCAAAATGGCAGCAAATATGTTTGAAGTTAGCAAAGCCTTAAGCACCATCTTCTTTTTGGGTGTGTAAGGAGGGTATCTTAGATCCGCGTCCCCGACAAAGCTCCTATAAAGAACTCCTTTCTTATGGCTAAACGTCTCATACGAGAATTTCCCATGGTAAGCCCCGATCCCGCTATCCCCGACCCCTCCAAATGGCAAATCTTTTACAGTAACCTGTAGAGAAAACAATTCCGTGTTAGCAAAAGCTACCATTTTGAAAAACAGAACATCAGTTTTGTAAGAAAAGAAAGCGTTTTTTGTCTTACATGCAAGACAGTGTCGTTGATGCCAACGCCTCCTGCAGGCACGTCCTGCACAAATCGTTTTTGCAAATCCTTGTTGTCTGTGAAGAGATAAGCAGCTAAAGGCTTTGGCCTCGACCGTATAAACTGCAAACCATCTTCCATCTTCTGAACAGTAACTATAGGAAGCAATGGCCCAAATATCTCTTCCCGCATTATGGTAGATTCCTCTGGCACATTCAGTAGCATCGTTGGAGATATTTTTCTGCAAACGAAACTCCATATTAGTACTGTATCAATCTCCAAGAACATTTTATCGAATGGAAACGTTTGCTCTCACAGCTTATCTTCGATAGTATGGCCTCCATGAATAATATTCTCTGCGACTCCATTCTCTTTTAACATACTCTCCAACCGCTTGAAGTGGAAAGAGTTCACAATCCGCGACAAGTCCTTCGATTCTAATGGATTGTCACCAAAGAATGCCACCAGTTCAGCCTTCAGAGCATCTATCTGTACTGCTTGATTTGCATCAGTAAGCTTGAGAGAAACAAAATAGAGCATTGTGATTCATAAACTTTTATTTCAACAAGCATTTACCAATTTTGACGCAAAATCTTTTGTTGTGATCACGTAATCAACACCAATGCAAGCCTGTCCATTGTTACAAGCCCATTTCCCTGCAATTATCCTCCTAGCAGCCACCTTCAATCACAGCACCAAGATCAGAGTGTGTAACTTGAATTATCTATTATATGTTTTAGAGGGAGGTTGATCTTAACTTGTAGATTAACATCTGAATCAACAAGAGCTGGACATTTCCCACCAAGTTCAAGAACCACTGGAGTAAGATATTTCGCAGCTGCAGTCATTACAATGCGACCAACTCTTGCTCCACCTAAATTAAGACTTTACATATTCAAATCATGTTTTCTTGAGAGGCTAAAGATTCTTGAAAGAAACAAAGAAGGAGGCTTACCAGTGAAGAATATCTTGTCCCATTTCTGATCTAGTAGTGCCGTTGTTTCAGGGATTCCACCTTCAATAACTCTGATTGTAGTTTCGTCTAAGTATTCACCGAACAACTTTGCTAAAAGAGAAGATGATGCTGGAGCAATTTCAGAAGGTTTTAGCACAACTGCATTACCAGCTGCAATAGCTCCAATGACCGGTTCAAGAGACAACACTGAGAACAAATAAAAACACCAAGAAGACATATAAACCTTACTGTTTTTAGTAAGTCAAAAGTTAAAAAACAGTTTTGAGCTTACAGAAAGGGAAATTCCAGGCGGAGATAACCAAAACAACTCCAAGCGGTTCTGAGACTATTTCTGCAGACGAAGGAAATGTTGTCACCGAAGTTTTTACCTGAAAGGTCCAAGCATAGATCAGGCAAGAGGTTTAGACTGGAAACATATTGATGAAGAAGCAAATTGTAAATGGTTATAGTTACCGATTCTGGAGCCATCCAGTTCTTTAACTCTTTGATTGTTAGCATACATGACGACTTTGTATTCGAAATCTGAGAAAACAAGAGGACACTAAAGTGATTCAACAGTAGATAAATGGAATGTAGAGAAGGATAAGGGTATTATAATTATATACAAAACCTCAGCTAGGAAAGCTTCAAGCTCAGGCTTGGAAAGATCTTGATACAAAGCTTCAGAGATGCATTGCTCCTTCTCATCAAGCATCCTGGCAATATTCTGTAGCTGAGTCATTCTCCACTCATAGCTCTTTGTTCTGCCACTGTTGAAGTTGTTTCTGAGATCTTCTACAAGCAAAGCTGCTTCTTTTCCATCAAAAACTGATGACTGCTTCTTCACCACAGCAGATAGTGTTGCATAGCAAGTACTGTGATGGACACATGAGAGAACCAACCAAGACAAATGAGATAAGGACATCAAACCGAAACAAAAGTATTTCTTCAGTTGATAAACAAAGGGGCTTTTGGTTATTTTATAAATATCTTTTCAATTTATGTTTCATATAGTAGAATTGGTCTTCCTTGTGTTTAGGAACCAATGATTCAACTTTCTCTATGTTCTTTACTATCTGAGAAAAGGAAAATCAAAGAATAAAGGCAGACTAAATCTGATATAGTTATGCTCTCAGCTTTGATTGGGACCAACATACCGACTCCAGGGACTAAAACACAACACAGTTAGAGACTTAAGCAAGACCAAAAAATCATGAATGTTTCACTACTGTTTTGCTAGCATACTACTGTTCCTTTAAATTAGAATCCACTGTACTAAACAGAAATGTAATCATCAAATCAATCTACAATAACCACTTTGCTCAAATCAAACATAAAGGTGTGCTCACAATTTCAAGCGTGATGGGATGCAAGTTTTGCTGCAAGACCCACCAGATATCAGAAATGGTGAATTACCCAAGGCAGCTACTCTAAATCTGCAACAAGTGGCCATTTCATTAAGCAATCTGGTTTAAAGAAGACGCCTCCAATTAGCTCTAATCCTTGCTATAACCAATTCCTCCAATCACTTTAATGCTAATACCATTAAAGATGACTTTTTTATACAGAAAATGAGAACCCCAAAACGCAATTCACATAAAGAGAGAGACTTTGTTTCAAGAAACAGAACTAAAACCCACCTAAAGCTACTTGTGTCTTAAAAAGAGTGGGAGATAAGGCAAAATTTTACCTGGAACGACAAAACCCTTTGCCCAAACAAAGGGTATTGTTCATCTCTACAAGGTTCGTCATAACTTTGGTTCAATTTGTGAGAAAGAAACAAAATTGGAGACATTAGTGGTTATATAAGAGAGAAGAGGCAGAAGTTAAAGCCTGTGGTTGTGTAAGAGAGACGTGTCGAAGAGAAGTGTGTAATAAAAGCATTGGTCACGTTCACAGCCACAAATTCGCTCTTAATATCAAATCCCATCAACGTGAAACGGCTCGTACTGGTCTGTGACGCTCCCAGTTTTTTGCATTTTATTTTCTTTCAGGGGAACATATATTAAAATTTATTAATACCCAATCCGAGTCACGTCATTATCGATTTAGATATATATATTATCCACGCCAGCGGTGTATATGTATTTTATATCTTAAGTTTTTTTTTTTTTGAAAGATTTTATATCTTAAATTTGTAATGTTTGTTTATGTTTTTTTTGTATCTTATTAACAAAAAGAAAGTGTTAGATTAGAAAAATGTGTATGATATTAATACAATGAATTCTATCTGTATTAATAATATTAATGAGAGAAATAAAAAGCTTATAATAGAGTTCTAAGTAAAATATTTTTTAGTTAATATACAATTTTAGATATAAAACAAAAATTCGATTTGCAACCGTTTTTCTAATAGAAATTAGATGATTTCATTTATTTTATATCTGGTAGTTCATAATGAATAAGGGTAGATATATTTTTGAATTTTATTGGGGTTTTTTTTAACGTAATAAATCATTCAAATATTTGAATTTTTTTATGTATCCAAATATTGGATTTTTTTTCAATATAAAGCAATTCACATTTTAATATACTCTTGTGCTTATAGAAGCAAGTAGAAAATTGAAATTATATTTTCGCCTTAGTAAAAAAGTCAATGAATTCGATATATCGTGGACTAGTGATTTTTTCTGAAAAATGAGAATTATAAATAATGCATTTGAACTCAAACCCCAATTGAGAATGAAGAAGTGTTTAGAAACCAATTGGTAATGTATTACTCTACAAATCTTTCAAAATTGATGTTAAACAATTTTAACATCTTCATACATTTCTCTAGCGTTTGGAGATAATCATAAAGCATAAAATTTGTAGGACTAGTCAATCCAAAAAATTAGAACCATGACTCTAATTAATGTCACACTAGATGTATAGTCTTTCCACCTCAAGACAAAATGATACCCGTAAGTAGAGAGACATACGATCATTATGTTCCATCACAAAGAATCTCTCAATATAGATGTTAGACAATTTCCCCCTATTAAAAAAAAAAAAAAAAAAACATAGCAAGGAAAATTACCACTAAAAGGTACAAACGAAAAACAATAGAGGCCATACAGAGATGCGTGGTGTGTTTAGTTTTTTAACAATAAATCAAACGTTAGTTTTAGGTCCCAGCTTAATTAATAAAATTTTGCCCACCCAATTTTTGCCCACCCAATTATTGAAGTTCTGTATTAGTCTACCTATGAAGTTCTATCTTAATACTATTTGAGAAGTCTATTTTAACATGTGCAATCAGTAACAAGGTTTAAAAATTAACTAGAAAAGGTCTATTTTATTATTCAAGTTAGAACACATTTCTAATTTCTATCGGTACACGATCTCACTAGTTTAGAGATGGTAAAAAAGTCTCAAAGTTGAGTTTATTAAAAGCAATTATGAGACAGTACGTTCTAGTTTGCCATAAAGCAATGGTTTTGATAGTATTCAATACCATAAATTTGAATAATTATGCTATTATTACGATCTAACAATAACTCTGCTTGATACTACTCCCTCTGTTTTAAAATAAGTGTCATTTCAACTGTTTTCACGCGAATTAATAAAATTTATTATAATTTATATTATACCCTCAAAATGTCAATTGACTGTTCATGTTCTTCATTAACTTTGGGGATAAAATAGGAAGTTAATATAATTAATTGCATTAAAAATCTAAAACGACACTTTTTGTGAAATGAGAAAAAATCCCCGGAACGACACTTATTTTAAAACGGAGAGAGTATATAACAAATAGAAAAATCAGAATATTCAAGAGTTTCGAAGAACCTTGTGGAAAACTCACATTATTAATGATATCATTAATGACAATGAAATTATTAACACATTACCAAAAACTATTTAGAATTTAAAAGAGTGAGAGATAATTTGAGATAATTACCTGGAAAGACAGAAACCGTCGGCAAAACGAAGAGTATTGTTATTCATCTCTACAAGGTTCGCCATAACTTGAAATCTTGTGAAGAAACTAATTAAAGAAAATTGGTGTTTATATAGATCAGGAAGAAGAACTTGAAGCCTGTGGTGGTAATGAGAGACGCGTAAAAAACAAGTTTGTATTAAAAGCATAGGTCACATTCATAGCTAAAAAAGTGTGTAAGTAATAAAAAGCACTAGTCACGTTTCGCAGCAGCGAACTGTTTTTTAACATTATTGCGAAAGAAAACCTAAAGACAAACTTGGAAATGCATTTTCTTTTCTGTCTCCTAGTTTTATCGTGTGATCGAAATTCAGACGGTGACTTTGTAAATCGTATCTCTTAACCAAATGGATCTTGCAAGGTCTATTACTGGTGCTTTGTTGTATATGCTAGAGCCCAACTTATTTAATGAGTTACGATCAACAATAATGGTTACAACTAATACATAGCTTGTTAACAAATAACAATAAATCATTATTTGTTTTAGCCTTTTCGGTCCCAACTTATTTATAAATTTGGGAGCACGAGTTAATGAAGTTCTTTCCTTATTTAATTAGTCATTTATTGAAGTTCTATCGTAATCAGCGAGATATTTATTTTACCGTCGTTTGATAGAGTAAGATCTGTCTATTCAGATTACATGCACTATCACATGTAGTAATAAATATGGTTTATAACCACTAAACACCTTTTAATAATCATATGGGCTGTAGATATACTCATATGGTGAGACTAATTACCATTTCTTATCTTTAATTATAGGTATAGATCACGAGTCTAACTAGTTTAAAAAAGATATAAAGTATAAAAAGAAAAGAAAATGACCTCTAATTCTTTAACTGATCCTTTATTCTTGGATATATAATTTTACTTTTTATTTCAAAACATTGAAAGGTTGAAACCATCGTCCTTTCATATTCTAAAAACTTACAAGCTTACAATGAAACTCAAATGGGATATCTATTATACATGTCATCTTCTCTTTTAAACTTCCAAACATTCTATCTATAAGGCATATATGTGGTGTTAGAGAGAATAATGCTTAGAGATTTCCAGTACCATTCAACCAAATTTACACATCCTCGCTCTCTTTTAAGATTTTTGGTATGTTAACACTTATTCTTATTCATTGAGTTCCGAAGTTCAGATTACTATTATTTGATTACTCCTTTAATTTTTAAATTTATATGATTGTTCATTCACTATGTGGATGGAGAAGCTTACCCACATTTTGACCATTATCTGGATGAACATAATTTAACTCATAATAGAAACAAAACCCAGTTCTAGAACCAAAGTTGTTAACGGATTAAATGCATATATTCTTACATTTCAAAATATCAATTTGTTATTTTGAAATGTAAGAATTTTGGTTTTTCAAAGATTTATCATGACCCTTCTACAACCGATGATGTTGCTCTTCCACTTTGGTTCTCCATCATTTTTTTAATGTAATGCAACAAAATTACGGTTGGTATAGTTTAGTAGTGTAATATAAAATAAAATTCATGTAGAAGAAGCCGAAAGATTCCGTTTGAGAGATAAGAGAGTGAATTTTTTATTTTTCAATACTATGATAAAAAAAAAAACTAAAAATACCGTACTTAGCAGTTAATATGATTTTCGGAGATCTTGTGGTAATGAAAAATAATACACATAATCAACTTTGGTTATGGCCGGATTTATCCGATGCCATCTTTTGGCATTATTATGAAGAAAAAAAGTTAAAATGTTTGTCCAATTAAGTCTTAGTTTTATCTATATACTAATTAATTCTATTACGACAATTCTCACTTTTTTTTTTTGCAAGATGGATGAATATGTATTCCCTGAAAGGTTTTTTGAAACTAGATGTGCATTTCATATGAAGTATGACTAGAGGATAATAAATGTATATTCCTCCCTCCACTAGCTATCAGTTATATATAAAGAATGTAGTAGATGAAGAGTAAAATCAGCGGTTGGCCGACTCCCAGTTCAAAACCATTCTACAAATAGAGAAGCAAACATTCTCAATCACATTTATATACCACTTGTTGACTCTATAATTGAAAACAAGGATGAAGTATGAGTTATGGTGGACGTCTTGGGGAAAACCAATCAAATATGAAAAAAATTTAATATATCATTTTTTTATTTTGACAAGTATGGATTTTGGTTTTTTAGGGATTTATCGTGATCCTTTCAACAAACCGATGATATTGCGCTTAAACTTTTTTTCTCCAACATTTTATTGATGCAATGCAACAAAATTACGGTTTTAGTAGTGTGATACGAAATAAAATTCATGATGAAGAAGTCGAAAGATTCCATTTGAGAGATAAGAGAGTGAATTTTTTATTTTCATATGATAAAAAAGAACTAAAATCACCGCTTATTAATAGTTAATATGATTTTTAGAGATTTTGTGGTAATGAAAATGGTACTCATAATCAATCTTGGTTATGGATGGATTGGATGCCATCTTTTGGCATTACTATGAAGAAAAATAAATAAATATTGTCCACTCCAAGTCTTACTTTTTTTTTTATACTACTAGTTCTATTAGCACAGTTCTCCCATGCTTTTCACTTTCCAGTATTATACACTGATGTACATTTATACATGTTGATTGTTAATTTTTGGAATGAAAAGCATATGACGAATCAAATAAGAGAATATGGAAGAAGATCTCCACTAATCACACCATAATAAATGTTGCGTTAGATCATGATCATGAACTTAAAATGCACGAGAACTTTCATGCAATAACCACAAGTTGGGCTTATGAGCTTGGTCAACTTAAAAATAAGTATGTATATTTTGCAAGGGCGCATATACTTTTTAGGCATTCCATTTTGCTTGGTTCGTCAAAATTACAAGCATATATACAGCAAAATGTATCATTTTTTATTTTTTCATCAGTTGTTTGTTGGGATACATCCAAGAGTTGCTGTTGTGTATAAGTATGCCTAAAGTCGAAATCTTTAATGAGCAAACTTGAACAAAGTATCTTCTTAAACATGAGATTCATTTACCTCAGCATCTTGCACTGACGACGCCATTGTTGCAAAGTCTTGTCACCTGTACATGGAAAAGTTGGAAATCGTGAATTCAAAGAAACATTTGCCATGCTTGTAGCCAACAATGAAACAGTGCAAAACCTTGACTCAGGCAATGGCACAGCCGGAAAATCACCTTCGGCCAACTGGATCAATTTCCATGTTTGTAGGTTTAATTAATAATTTTTACACAATAAGAAGCCCAAATTCTCAACTTATTACGCATTAGCCCATTATCTTTCAAATTTAAGTTGAGTCTACCCACATTAGGAAAACGACGGCGTCGTCTAGAAATCGACGATGACGAACTCCTCCTCCATCGAATCCAAGGTTCGCGACTCTCTTATCCCCAGCCAAAACTGAATTCTGTATGAAACATTTAGAATCTAGGTTTCTTTTCATATGTAATTTGGATCTAGATCTTGAGATACTGCTTGATTGGCGCAGGATATGGTTACAACCACTGAGCCACCACAGCGCAAGCGAAAACTTGGACAATTCAGCAGTTCGGAACCAGAGAAAGGCATTGCGACCGTAACTGCTAATACTCCACCATCTGATTCCTCTGACGAAGATGAGATTGATCCCATTTTGAAGCAAGAGTTCTATCGCCAACTTCGCCTCTCGGATGTACCTAATACCATCTCCTTTGATGATTCTTTACTCTTAGTCTCTTAGGCAATTGGTTTCCCTGCAGGGGTTCGATGTTGACATAAAAGTTCCAAATATGACTCTGAATATATGTGACAACAAACGTCCCGACACCATTGACATTTATGCTAGAGTCGGACTCCATTGGTACAATTTCCACCACAAGGTAACGTACTCTCTCATTCTTCCTGCTTCCTGGATTACTACATCTACGCTTGTCCCTGAATCTTTGTTTTTCATCACACAAGGGCTCAAAGTTCCAGTTTTCCCGCACACACAAATATAATTCTGTACTATGTTCGCTTCTTGCCTACTACATAACTTTGGAGGCAGTGGACACATCCGACAATTCCTCTTACACTTTCCAGGCGCAAGTCATATATGCTTCGCCTCGCTATGACGAAGACTTGAGAATTAAAACTGAAGGTTGTAGGATGAAACCTGAAATTCCTGGTGAGTTTGTGTGCGGTTTATTCATTAATTCTTATTATGTATGATCTTGACCTTGCTTTTCTTTTAAAAAGGTACTGGCGACAAACTTCATCGATGGATGCACGAGGATGGAATTGATCCAGTTTACAAAGGCAGTCTGCCTAAGTGGCCTTCGGACGATGCATTGATGCCATCCAGTGATAACCACCATCAGTTTTATCAAGTAAGAGCTATTGTTGGATTTTTTTTTCTTCTGCTGCTTCTTCCTTTGTTGTTTTCTTATAGGTTATTTTGTTTTTTCACAGGTGCAAGATTCAGATATTAAACAAAACGATTGGCTTCAAATGTATACTCAAACTGCCTTGTACTCTCTGCTGAAAGGAGAAATAGTTAATACCGACTCTTTGCTGCCTCTGGAGATCAAGAAGGTCCTTGTTCAGACTTATGAAGATGTGAAGTCAGAGGAAAAGCTCCACGCTGGGAATGCCATCTTCTACATTAGTTTTTCGAGGAACTTGACTTCACCCCACGCTCAGGTTCAAGATTACAGAGCCATTATAAGAAGAACTGTCACTGGACTTCCAGGGCACGGTTGTCTTGAGTTTAAGTGTTGGCTCGAGCAGTAGCCTTGAGCTGCTCTGTTAAGTGAAGTTTGGTCTAAGACATGTTCGCTACTCTACTCAGGATCTTTAAGATTAAAGCATATTCTGAACAATTCAAATCATACTACACACTTGATGCTTCAGCTTCCCTAACCTCCTCGACCGAAGCCCCAACTCTGTTTTTAGCTGTCATGGCCTTTACAAATAACAAAAATTTAGTTTTATCTATGTAGTAATAACAAGAGATTCTAAAATCTAAACCAAGATAACACAACAGAATTTTGATTACCTCTTTATCCCAGTTTGTAACTAATGTGATGACAGAAAGAGACAATACTTGAACAACTAAAGCCGATACAATTCCCAGCCAAAGCCCCTATGACAAATGCACAAGCAAATAACAGTTTACTTATCAAAATTGTTAAGTTTTATGGATTTCCAACTCAAAACCAGTCAGAAATGAGTAGATTGGTTCATGCCTGCTATATTATACTCTAGGCCTTTTCACACTTAGAATGTGACATCCTAACAAGAGTTTTTATCTTACCCGACCACCAAGATGTAAATGAAATCCGAGTAATAACCCCAACGGAGCACCAACTAGATAATATGAGCCAAGATTCACACAAGCTCCAATCTTTTGCCATCCACATCCTCTAGCTACCCCTGAAATAAAACAAGAAACATACAAGCATATATGGTTTTATCAACAAGGTTAGAAAAAAAAAGGTGCTACTCTTACATAGTTCTTTGTTTAGTTGAGACCTGATAGAACGCATTGGAAGCCGTCAAGGAAGTTGCCTGTGACAACTATTGGTATCATTGATGCTACGTATTTGATGACTTTAGGATCACTGCTGAAAGCATATCCCAATTTGTTTCGTACCGCCAATAAAATTGATCCCATCATTATACCCTCTGCTATTACAATGGTCATGACCACATGTACAGCCAGCTTTGCCCCTTTTGGATTCCCTGCCCCTAGCTCGTTCGAGATTCTCGTGCTGTAAGCAACAAAAACAGAGTACTTGACTTTTGTGTAATATATTGTTCAGTGGCAAACTCATATACTATTTCTACCAGGGTCAAAATATAACAAAAGATTATTCAATATTACTATATTATATAATGTAAGCTATAAGTTACAACTAAATTGAATAACAATCCAGTGGATTTTGTTACTTACATCTAATATCTATGGTATTATGGATATAGGGGACAATGGTAGAAGTTTAACAAATGGTTTTTGAGTACTGACCTTGCAGTGCCACCAAGGCCAACCGGTATCATCCAGAGCGTTAATGAAGTATTAAGGCTGGTGAATTTGTAAGAAATCAGTATACTCAAGAAACTCCGTGGAGCAAATGAGAAAGATTAGATGTAATCTGTCTTACCAGATTGAAAGAGTTGAAGTTTCTAAGACCGGATTAGGAAGTAAGCCTGACAAAAGAACCAAAAGCTCGAACGACCATAGCTCTAAGCTATCCATCATATGCATACCACAAAATCATGACCACTAATATAATGAATCAGATTAAGTAACATGGTCTAAAATTAATATCAATGGGAATAAGAACAATATACCAGACCATGACCGCGGAAGGAAAACCGAGCTTCATAAAAGCAGGGATCTGGCTGAAAGCTTCTTTGGAGAAACCGGTCCATGTTTGTGAGCAAGAAGCTGAGAACTTGATGTAACACGAGAGGAGAATGACATTGAGCCAATATGAGATCGAGATAGCAAGAGCAGCTCCTTTGTGTCCTAAACCAGACTTCAACACCAAGATCCAACAAAGAAGCACGTGAAGACAAGTAGTGATTCCAGAGGACACAAATACAGGGAACACATTGTTTTGCGTTTGCAAGAACCTGTTTTGGCATTGAAGAAGCGCGTATGCGAAGATGCTTGGGATCATGTATCTAGCATATGAGCCTGCAAGCTTTGCAGTGGACTTGTTTTGGTGGACAAAAACAAGAATGTTCTCTGTGTAAGCCCAAATAACCGAGAGAGGTATTGCGAGTATGAGAAGAACAAACATAGCTCTCTGCATGTAAATTCCTAACTTTCCATACATCTTTGCTCCATAAGATTGACCACAAAGTGTTTCCAGTGCACTCGCTGTTCCCATCTGTTGGAAACATCGAGTACCATTGTTATAGCGGTTGTGAGAAAGACAACAAAATATATGAAGAGTTAATAGTTCAACTGGTAAAGTCTTTCAGGCAGAGTCTAAAGGTTACTGGTTCGAATAGTTTTTGGAACATGACCATATAATACAATATATTCTAAGAGAAAATTTCCTCCATTTTTTATGTTGTTGAATTTCATAAGATTTATTAATTTAATCTAAGATTAGTTTCAAAGTCGAAAACAACATAATAACGTTGGACTAACCAGGAAAGTGAAACCGGTGACAGAGGCAAAAGAGGTGGCGATGGAGGCGGCGGAAAGAGGAAGTGAGCCGAGATGTCCAACGAACATGACAGAGATGACTTGGAGGGAATATTGGAGGAGGCTCACGCCTATGAGTGGAGCAGAGAGCCAAAACTGCTTCTTCACCTCTTCTTTAACTCTCTCACTATGACTTTCTCCGATCACATGTTGAACCGCGGGCGAAACTGTTGGATTCTGTTTCTCCTCTTTCTCTGTTTCCACCTCCATTTCTTTTGAATTTTCCTTCACATAAAGCAAAACCAAAATTTGAAATTAAGGATTAAAATCTCCAAACTTAATTACAACATCTCTTTTGTTTCTTTGGAATAATGCTGATCGAAGGTGTTGGTTATCAGTCGCTATTAATTACTACTAAGCAAATCAAATCTTTGCATTGACTAGATTATTTAGCTCGATTACTATAGCTAATAGTTTAACACTTTGTTTAAAATGGCTGAAAATTTGGACTTTTAAACTAGTTTGTTAGTCGTTAAGTGTTCATAATTATTATTATTATTATTATTTTTTTTTTTATGTTCATATGTGACAAGAATAGGAAATAATATCAATATGTTGCATGTCTTATCGTTTGTCGTAATTGTTTGTAAGTTAACGTTAACGACAACAAAGCTAACAAGAGCACTCTTTTTAAGAAACCTTCCCTATCATCTTTAGCCAATTAATCAACACATGAATTATATTCAAATTTGCAATTTTAAAACCAAGTTTACCAATTTTTATTCTTTTTTTTTTGGTCAACACCAATTTTTATTCAAAATATATTTTCTAAAGGCACAAAAGTATTCTTAATATACACGTCTATAATATAGTTTAGTGGTTTGTGTTAATGTTGTTATTATACCACCGACTACAATAGAATTCAATCTTTAAACAAATATGCACAAATTGCATATTTGTTGACAAAAAAAAATGTGTATAATTTCGTAATTAGTTGAAGTATTATTTCCAAATTTAATTCATGATTTACGGCTTTGCAAAGTTACGTATTTTAGATTGATTTCGTTTTTGATACATGTAATATATAATCTCGTGAATGTAATCTTGTTTATGTACATGTCATGTTAGACATGTTAACTATATACATTAAGATGGTGATTATCTATAGTTTTTTTTCTTGTTAGCAACAAATAAAATGGGAATTGCAACAAATCTTATTGTTAGCATTATGTAACAAATCCCTGAATTCTACCATAAACTCTAGCTACTCTGACTAAAATCAAATTATGTACGTCTATATATTTTTTTTTTTTATGTACGTCTATATGTTGCAGAATTCTACTAATGTATAACTCGTTGCTAATCAATATATAGTCTATAAATCAAAATTGACAAAATTTTACCGTTACGTCGTTGATAGTTTCTGTTAAATATACGAAAGATGAAAAAAAAAAAAGATGTAATAGAAGAAGTCTTACGTCATCGAACAACTGTTCTCTTATTACGCTCTCAGAACTTGTATCACGTCCCCCAAAGAGCTTACTTGTCGTGTACGTCTCCAATGGAGAAACAAGTTTCTCGATCTGTATACAAGGTCCAATACATGAGATGCACGAACTATAACATGTGTAATGGTCATGATCAAAAGGGTAGTGAAGTAAGTTGACCATTTAGGGGAGGGAGAGTGGTCATAGAAGCATAATTCCAATTTTACCTTTGTCTCCATCCACTTATTACATTTCTAAATTGCTTTCTTTACCCATTAGAGCTTTTGGTCATATTATTTTGGTAATAAGGAGATCATCCGAGGTTTAAACATATAAGCAAAATTTTTGTTTTATTATAAATGTAGCTATCGAGTAGACCACTTATCTGAATTTAGAATATGTCTAAAATGTGATCTCATTTCATCTAACCAAACAAATTATAAGTGAAGTTGTTCATAATAAAAATTGAATCCGGAAAAACGAATCTATCTTGACCCCAACAAGTGGCATGTGATCTATTTCGAAGGAATTAATCACCATCCCTCCTTTCTTATATCAGACGAGAGAAAAATACACAAGCAAATTGTTTGGCTCGTTCGGCACGACTTAGAGCTTTTGAATTCATTTTTGTAAATCATCTGCCTCCTTATTGGGTCACCAATATGGAATGTCTCATTTAGATTCAAAAGTGTGGTTGAAAAAAAAAAAAAAAAAAAAAATTACCGTCCCTCCTAAACTGGATTTAAAACCAAAAAACCTAGGTGACACATTAATTATGGGATGGATTAGCTTAACCATTACAATGCCATACATTTGGTTTGTTCTCTACTTTTCTCTTCTTTTTATTTGGTAATTTGCTTTATCCTAAGCATTATAGTTAATCGTGTGATTGTAATGCAAGATTTTACTATGCCTTGGCGACTAAAGCCTTCCAAGTTGGATCTTGAATGTAATATCAATGGGTTTCATTAATGGAAACTGAAATACAATGTGTTTCCAATATAAAGGGAGGACAAGGCGATAGTGTTAATTCAGACTGATCAAATCCAAAACCGTCTGTACCATACGAAATTCTGATAACATTCAAATTTCATTGACTTGCTCAGAGTTTATTTTTCTAACAATATATTCAATAATTTAGTTTTAAAGTTTAGCCAACAATTGTAGCATACTCTGGCCAATTCAGGTCATACTAGATTCACACTATTGATGCTTCAGCTTCGCCAACCACCTTATTCAAAGGCCCGACTCTGTGTTTAGCTTCCATTGCCTTTCCAAATAACAAAAATTTCTATATGTAAGAATAAAAGGATATATGTTGTAAAAATTAAAAATAGGTAACATAGAAACAATACCTCTTTGTCCCAGTTTATAACAAATATGATGATGCACAGAAACATCCCTTGAACAGCTAAACCCGATACGACTCCAATTCGGAGCCCCTAAAAAATCAATTTACAAGAAACTCTGTTATGGTACCATAGGATTTCGTAGCAGTAAGAGATATCAAAGTATTTTTATCTTACCCGACCACCGAGATGTAAACAAAAACCGAGCAATGAGCCTAAGGGGATCCCAAGTAGATAATTTGAGCCCTGAGTTGCACAAAATCCAATCTTATGCCATCCACATCCTCTAACAACCCCTACAATTATCCGGAAACAGATTAGAACTAATAGTTGTTACTCTCGCAAGTGTTCGTTTTTCTTTCTTTTGTCTTTTTGATGGAAAACCTGTCATAACGCACTGGAATCCGTCAAGGAAGTTGCCTGCGACGACAATCGGTAATATTGATGCTACAGCTGTGATGACTTTTGGATCGTTGCTGAAAGCGTATCCCAATTTATTCCGTACTGCCAACAAGACTGATCCCATCATTATACCCTCTGCCATCATTATAGCTACAACCACACGTGCAGCCAGCTTTGCTCCTTTTGGATTCCCTGCTTCTAATTCGCTCGAGATCCTGGTGCTGTGACAAAGAAAGACAGGTTTAAATAAGGTAGGTGGGGGACACAAAGGCAACATCAACACTATCACAAACACTAGGCAAAATGTTATTTATAATCTCGTGTACTGACCTTACAGTGCCACGAAGGCCAACCGGGATCATCAAGAGCGTCAACGAAGTAGTATTAACACTGGAAAATTTGCAGATCAGTAAAAAAAACAAGAACTCCGTCTCTGTAAATCTAATGACGAAAATAGTATGTAAATGGTAATCCTTGGTACCAGATTGAAATAGTTGATATTTCTACCACCGGATTCGGAAGTAAGCCTGACAAGAGAACCACAAGCTCGAACGTCCATAGCTCCAAGCTATTTTATCATATGCATACCACAGAATTATGACCACTATAAACAAGATTAAGTAACTTGGACTATTATAACATCGCTAGAAATACGAACAGTGTACCAGACCATAACCAGAGAAGGGAAACAGAGCTTTACAAAAGCAGGGATATGGCTGAGAGCCTCTTTGGAGAAACCGGTCCATGTTTGTGAGCAAGTATATGAGAACTTGATGTAACACGAGAGAAGAATGACATTGAGCCAATAAGAGATGGAGATAGCAAGAGCAGCTCCTTTGTGTCCAAAATCAAACTTCAACACCAAGACCCAACAGAGAAGCACGTGAAGACAAGTAGTGACTCCGGAGCACACAAGTACAGGGTATACTTTGTTTTGCGTTTGCAAGAACCTGGTTTGGCATTGAAGAATCGCGTAGGCGAAGATACTTGGGATCATGTATCTAGCGTACGTGCCTGCGAGTCTCGATATGGTTCTGTCTTGGTTGAAGAAAACCAAAATGTTCTCTGTGTAAACCCAAATAACCGAGAGAGGTATTTCAAGTATGAGAAGAACAATTATAGCTCTCTGCATATAAATCCCTAACTTTCCAAACGTCTTTGCTCTGCAAGATTGGCCAAAAAGTGCTTCCAATGCACTCGCTGCTCCCATCTGTTAGATTAATTGAATCAAAACGTCAGAAATACAACATAAGCATAAAGAGATGGCACTGGTTACCAAGAGCCAATCGTTCTACTGGTAAAATATCTCAGATAAAATCTAGAAGTCGCTGGTTCGGGTGGCTATTTGGATGGGACGATAATAAACGTTCTGGTCTGAGGGATGTAGGGGTCTAGGTTTAGAACCTCTTAGTTATTCAAAAAAAAAAAAAAAAATGGCAGAGATGGCACCGGGTTCTTAAAGACTGGTTTATATGAGTTTCAGAGACAAACCAAGAAACTGAAACCAGTGACAGCGGTGAAGGAGGTGCCAATTGAGGAGGCGCATAGAGTAAGTGAGCCGAGATGTCCCACGAACATTATGGAAATAACTTGAAGAGAATATTGGTGGAGGCTCACGCCTATGAGTGGTGCAGAGAGCCAAAGCTGCTTCTTCACCTCTTTTTCTACACTGTGAATGTGAATGTTTTCATCTTCTTCTTCGAACACAGGTTGAAGTTTTGTATTCTTTACCTCCACTTCTTTTGAATTCTCCATCATGCACATAGAGAAAACAAAATGCCAAGTTGAGGATTAAGATTTGCAAAATAATTACAGTTTTATAGAGTAAATTGTTGGTTATCATTGGCTTATGGGTCACTATTAATTACAGCTACTAGCCTAATAAAACAAAGCTGGTTTTAAAAAACTTTGTTAAGTTTCGTGGGCATCCAACTAAAAGCCAATTGACAATTAGTGGAGAGGCCCAATCCCCTTATATATTAGTCATATCCCATCACATCTTTCTGATGTTGGACCTTTTCTCCACAATCTATGAGAAGTTTGGTTTATAATGCTAATATATTTTCTCTTTTCGATATATAACGATTTTAAGTTAAAAGAGCAAAGAGTATATATAGTTAAGGTGAAGATTAGATACAAATGTTACTCGCATCTTTTGGAGTTGGGAATAGCCCTTAGAGAGTATGCAGAATTTACCCTTGGAAAATGCACCTTCCCTTGCACAACTTTAGAAGTGATAAAGGCTTCTCATAAACCAAAATCGTTTCCGGCGGCTAGGGGTTACATGGCTACGTACTCTGCTGGATTATACACATGGTCAAGTGGAATGGAACATCGGTTTTAATAAGCGATTCCAAACAATATAGTGTATGAATATTAGCTCAAAGTATAATCAACAATCCGATATTTTTTTCACTTGTCTTTCACAAATGCATTGAAAACACGCAAAATCAATCATCTTTAATTTTCATCAAGAGCAAGGCATTGCGGCCGTAGTGTATTAGCTATGTGTGTTTTTTGGTTATTCGTTATACTTTGGTGATGTTGGGCATTGGCCTAATTATAATTGATTTTTTTTTTTTTTTTTTTTTTTTTTTTTTTTTTTTTTTTTAAAAAAAAAANTGACAAAATGACCACTTGTACAAACCCCTAGCTAGACTACAAGTCTATGGTCTATAATTGATTCATAAACTGTTTTTTTTTTATTAGACAATCATCCATTAACATTTTTAGTTTTTAAAATTTGACTGGCCATCATGAAAATTACAACAGCATACAAACCATATCAAATAACAATAAGGGTTAATCTCTAACAAAAATTGTAAATATTATGATATAATTTTATGTTTTTTTATCAATTTTTAATTTTTAATTTTTTATCAAAATTTTATGTTAAAATATATTATACAATATTTGGAAAAAAATATCTCATATAATAAGACAGAGAAACATACTCCATATATTTTTTTTATTTGTAGATGTTTAAGGTTATGCCCATATATATAAAAAATTGAATAAACTCTAATATATATTTGTTTTAATTTGATGATAAAGTATATATTTGAACTTTGAGTATAAAGGATCTAGTGTTAGTTTAATTTGTTACACAAATTTTGCATAAAAGAACATAAATATCTATCTTTTTGTATAAGAGTTTTTTATTTAATTTTAAGGGATTTTTTGAAAAATACACTCTTTGGGTTTTGAAATTTTAAAAATACCCTTTCTCATTTTGTGTGGAAAATTATTTTTTTTTAATAATATAAATAGACCTTTTTATTCTTGTTTTAATTATACAAATAACAATTAAACAAAAAAATAAATTAAATTAATTTTAATGTAATAACAAATGGAAAACATTCCTCACGTGTTGAATCCTTGTTTTTAGCTATGGAATATTTTCTCAATATTAAATTTTATGATACAATCTGAAATTATTATTTTCTTCTCTTAAGATTGCTACAAAATTAGATATAAAAAATTATTAATGTATCACATTAATATTTAATATAAGATATAAAGTATTAGTAATGTATGAGATACATGTTCGTTATTAGTTTATTAACTTTAAAATTACTAGATACAGTTTTTGATTTTATCGATGATTATCTCTTAAATATTTTTGTTTATATAAATCAATCGTAAAACTTTTCTCATCATAAACTTAGAACTTCATAATATTAACGTGAGTAGCTTTCTCATCAGGTAATTTTTTTTTCTCATTTATAAGTTATTAGGATTCATGTTGTTAATTATTGCATGTGAGATGAACTAAAGGTCAACGTTGGTGTTGTTTAAATTTTTATAAATTATAATAGCCATGTTCTAGTTTTTATAGATTTGATTTGTAATGAGTTTTTTTTATATGGTGAATGTAGGAATCAAAGATGCTTCACGTAAGCAAACACAAGAATGGAAGAAGGAAAGTTCAAGGACAAAACTGGCGTATTTTTTAAAAAAAATATTCAAAACAATAATAAATTAGTAATTAGGATAATAACTAGATTAAATATTTTTAACAGATTAAACCAAATTATATTTAATATATAATTCTTTTTCTTTAAATTTTAAATAAGACTAAAAATTAGTTTTAAACCAAAAATGGAAAAAGGTATTTTAAAATTTTCAAAACCCAAAGAGGTTAGTTTTCCAAATTCTCCCTAATTTTAAAACATCTATATTTAAAACCGGTGAGTAAAATATTTATAAAAGTTTTTCGTCATCTGACAACAAAAGGAAATATAGTATAATATGTCGCATGTTCTTGTCATCGTCGTAATTGTTTAAACAATCAATATACTTGAAGGTTAACGTTAAGGTCAACAAAACAAACAAGAATGTACTTGTTTATGTAAATGCTACCGTAGTTATATGACCTAATCATTTCTTTTGTTAAAGTAACCTGTGACCTATCATATTCAAGTAACCAACATAAAACTTTGACAGACGGTATCGATACATATATTTTTTCTGTAAATTGGTACGATATATATTGAATTCGTATTTCATATAGTAAACTGATTGAATTTTCATTTCACAATTTCTACGTAAGTCGGCGACATCAAGCCAAATGTTACCACTAGGCGGACAGCTATATATGGTGACTACGATTGCCAACTTGTCAGACTAAGTTTTTTTGTTTCTTGGTAATCGATGACATAATCTTGGTTATCATTTAGGATGAATGTATCCGTCGAATACTCACTTACGAAATATTTTTAATAAGTCTAAAGCAGTGTGTTTTTAAAACTCAACCAAGCAAAGGTGAAATTCATTTTGTGGAAATCGAATTCAGGGGGAGAAGTTTACATGATCTAGACCCCATGCTTTTTCAACATTTTAATCTATTGTCACCAATTTTTAGCATAATACTATAAAAGAAGAACCGAGAAGGAGAAACCCTTAGTGAAACCTTAAGGACTTAATTCGCCCATAAGAAATATAAAACCCCTAAACTTTGAGGTGCATGTCTTTGGTGGTTTGTGATTTTTGGTTCAACACGTCTTTTGTTTGCTCTGAATTACTTTGTCCCGAACAATGCCGGCTCTTGATGGTATGTAGATGGTGCTTTTGCACCTGGTCCCAGAGCTAGGGAAAAAAAAACTAGTATAGGGGGTCCAAATTATTAGATTTATGTATATTAGTGAATAATCATGTCCTTTTATGACAAAGACTGGGCTTAAGTTTATTTAAGCCAGGACTCGCCATCGAGCTCACATCTTTGTTGACCTAATTTTAATGCTCTGTTATTGGTGAATTAATGACAATTAGATACAATTTTACGGTGGTATGTATGTCCTCTTTAAATGAATTGTGATTCTTTTGCTTTCAAAGTGGTTAAATTAAGAAATCCCTCGTAGAAAATGGTATGTGTGGAAACTCAGAAAACATGGGTCATGTTCATTTTTGTAGCCATACGTAGCATCTGGATGTTAAGGCACAAGATATTATATTGTTCATTTGACACTTTTTAGTTTAACATTTGGATGCTGCGTTAGGATGCAGAATGAGATGAAACTCAAATATTTAGATGTTTGAGATACTAGAAAAATTATAGTTTGGATGCAAAGTTTTACATTTCAAAATTCAAAAGACCAAATTATCCATATATAATTGTAATTTATTTTTACTGAATAAAGTTTTATGTTCATGTTAAATAAAATTTAATATCTAAACAAACTATATAAATATTTTTACTTCGCAAAATTTTAATTTTATATAAAAATCAAATAATAACATATTTCTTTTTAAAATGTAAAACATTAACTTAACGTAAAAAATTTAAAAGTACTTTATCTACCAAAATTTAAAAAAATGATTAATCTAAGGTTTCTCCACAAAAATAAAAATAAAAATATTTGGTTTGGTCATACCCGTAAAATTTTATTTTTCCGCCATCATAAAACCTTGTAAAATCTCGGGAAATTTTGTTTCCGCCCTAAACTATGATTCTGTTTGATAGTCAAAACCTTGGAATTTTGTTTTCATGTTAAAACCACCGTGAAATCTTGTTTTCCGCCAAAATCGTCCAAAACTCATTTTCTTGTTAAATTCCTGAATAAAAAAATCCATCGAAACCGTGAAATTATGTTTTTCCGCCAAAACCGTGAAATCTCGATTTTCCTCCAAAACAGTTAAGATCTTATTTTTTTGCCAAAACAATAAAATTAATCTCGTTCTTCTGCAAAAAAAAACAGTGAAGTTCAGTTTCTATGATAAAACCGTAAAATCTCGTTTTTCCGTCAAATTCGTGAATTTCTATTTTTCTACCGAAAACGTGTAATTCAAATTTTTTTCGTTAAAACCGTGAAATTTCGATTTTTCGCCAAAGCGGTAAGATATTGTTTTTGGCCAAAACAATAAAATCTCGTTTTCCCGCCAAAACCGTGAAATTCAGTTTTCTTGCTAAAACCATAAAATCTTGTTTCCAGCCAAAACCGTAAAATCTTATTTTTTCCTTTAAATTCATGAATTTCTTTTTTTGAACGAAAACGTGAAATTCAATTTTTCCGCTAAAATTCAGTTTGAAATTCCTGTACAACTTCTTTGTCGATCGTAGTTTTCTTATTTTTCCTTCATGAGTTATTGAGCTTTATGAGTTATTGAGCTTTGGGCAGCGTTGGGTCGTGGTATTTTTGGTACCTCTTTCACAAATCATTGGAATGATTTACTTCATTGTATTGCAGCTAGAAATGGCAACAGAATACAATGCTTCATTAGACGTTAGATATTCCAAGCTACACTCTATCATGTTTGGAGAGAACGTAACCAGAGGAGGCATGGAGGGTTATCTTCTTCACCGGACCAACTTATTGGGGACATAGATAAAGTGTTGCGGAACCGGTTTATGACAATACGAAGCTTCGATGATGGAAATTACGAAGGAGGCACGGTTCGTTGGTTTCAAGCTAGGCTTATTTCTTACTTCAAAGTTCACTCTGGGTTTGTAACTTCTTTTAGTCCCTGTTTCATTATCAGAAAACTTGTGTAAAACTGTTTCTTTTTGGGAATAAATTTAACATACTTTCAAAAAAAAAAAAAAAAAAAAAACTTTGGACCTAAACTAGTAGCATCTCCATATTTTGGACAAAGGGTAAGAGACATGAATCATCTATACCAAAGGAGAATAGATTGAATCATGGTGCTAAATGAAAACCTACCAGTTTGATAGAACTGTTTCACATTGCACTATCTAAACAAAAACATGTTCCTTATTAAATGTTGAAGAAGAAGAAAAAAAAATAGCGTAGAAATGCGACTCAATTAAGTAAACATGAGCTCCCGACCAAAAAGAAAAAATTAAGTAAACATGAGCTTGGTTAACTTTAAAATATGAAGCTATTCTGGTTCAGTATACAAACATGAGAAGAAGCAAATTTATCTTCTGCATGCCGCCAGAAATGTCTTTGTTTCGGGCCCTTGCCTATAATTGATAGGCACTTACTTTTCCTTGGTTCTACAATTTTACAAGCATATATATATATATATATATATATATATATATATCAAAAAGTATTTCCTAAATACTTTGTGTCTATCTAGCCAATACTTTCAACGTTTTCCTTGTGGTTGTAAATCCCCCTACTATCACATCTATGTCTCCAAGAATATTTCAAGAGTAACTGATCCTTCTGAAAATGTGTCCATCGGCGAGAATAACGAGCGTAGAAATGTGACCGTCTCATTGACTAGTAAAAACAAAACATTGACATACTCTAATGTATAATGCATGTAACCAAAACTACTAATTGATTCTTTGGGTGTTACCTGCTGTATTCCTCATGTACTATACCCGACTAAAGCGGATTCACCATGCACTATTTCGCTCGTCGACCAACACCACAAACTAAAAGATTCTATTAATTTAGTACATAAACATTTGATTTCTTTAGGATTAGATACTTTAAATTGAACCGAGTCTTAACCGGATAATTAGTGATTCAAAATCACGTTCATAATCTAATTATTATTTTTTAAAAATGCTAAAATCGAATTTAATTAATCCGAACATAACCAAAATCGAATTGGTTGAATGTAAACCGTTAATCGAGATTATAACAAACGTAAATACAGGGAACACATTGTTTTGCGTTTGCAAGAACCTGTTTTGGCATTGAAGAAGCACATATGCGAAGATGCTTGGGATCATGTATCTAGCATATGAGCCTGCAAGCTTTGCAATGGATTTGTCTTGGTGGACAAAAACAAGAATGTTCTCTGTGTAAGCCCAAATAACCGAGAGAGGTATCGCGAGTATGAGAAGAACAAACATAGCTCCCTGCATTCCATACATCTTTGCTCCGTAAGATTGACCACAAAGTGTTTCCAGTGCACTCGCTGTTCCCATCTGTTTGGAAAAATCAAGTACAATTGTTATAACGTATGTGAGAAAGACAAAAAAAATAAAAAGCTTATAGCTCAACTGGTAAGATATCTCAGGCAAAACCTAGAGGTTGCTAGTTCGAATTGCTTTTGGGACGAGACTATATAATGCTTTCGAGTCTGAGATGATGTATGAGCCTAGGTCTAGGACTATATAATAAAGTTGGACTAACCAGGAAAGTGAAACTGGTGACAGAGGCAAAAGAGGTGGAGCATGACAGAGATGACTTGGAGAGAATATTGGAGAAGGCTCACGCCAATGAGTGGAGCAGAGAGCCAAAACTGCTTCTTCACCTCTTCTTTAACTCTCTCACTATGACTTTCTCCGATCACCTGTTGAACCGCCGGCGGAACTGTTGGATTCTCCTTCTTCTCTTTCTCTTTCTCAGTTTCCACCTCCATTTCTTTTTGAATTTTCCTTCACATAATAAGGCAAAACCAAAATGTGAAATTAAGAATTAAAATCTGCAGCTTATTTACAATATCTCTCTTGTTTCTTAGGCTATAAGCCTATAATGTTAAGCTGTTGGGTATCGGTCGCTTTTAATCACTACTAAGCATATCAAATCTTTGCATTGACTAGATTATTTAGCTTACTAGTTTAACCCTTTGATTAGTTTGGTGGACGTTAATTTCGTTCATAATTTTTTTTTTTTTTTGCTTACGTTCATTTGTGACAACAAAAGGATAAAAATATAAAATGTAGCATGTCTTATCGTTTGTCGTAATTGTTTGTAAGTTAACGTTAACGACAGCAAAGCAAACGAGAGCACTCTTTTTAAGAAACCTATAGTATACCTTGTTTGCCAATCAATCAACACATGAATTATTTTTCAAAGTTCCAATTTTTAAACCAAGTTTACCAATTTGTATTTAAAATATTATTTCGAAAGGTACAAAAGTATTACGTCAATATGTATCAATTTTAATTATATTAACAAAAAAAATTCAAAATGGAAAAAAAAACTTGTAGTGTTACTTGGGTTTATATGTCCTCAATATCACATTTTTGTGTCTCTATGATTGTGAAATTGGGTTCATGGTAATAACACTACTTACTTCTTCGTTTGTAATATCTAAGATGTTCTGACCATAGTCCTAGATTCATACCCATCTTCAGCCCCGAGACTAAAATATTATATTGTATGAATCAGAAGCGGATAAGCAGAAACGAAGCGTTTGAAAGCGTGAAATCAATTTTTCTAAAAAATTGAGGAAGCGGGCAAGCTTTAAAGCTTTAATATATATATATATATATATATA